>PVLA01018960.1:0-13314 GCA_004027455.1 Hydrochoerus hydrochaeris
CCCTCCCCTCCCCTCCCTTCCCTTCCCTTTGTGATTCTGTGTAGCTGCAGCTTTTTCCTGCGAGGCAGCTCATACTCAAGAAGAACTGGAGCCATGACACTGCTGCTTTGCTAACCTGTTCTAATATCGAAGTTGGCATTTACACTTACATACATTTCTCCAAGGATTTCAGGGCCTGCAAATTTCTGTAAGCTTTCTGAGTACTTTCTTTTAATCTGTTTTTTATTGTAGAACATTTAGGATATTTGCAGATCCAAACATTCTTAAATTAAAGGAGTGGTATTAATATTAATGTTATAATTTTAGATTTGGAGAGTATTTTTTATTTCTAATAAATAATCATAAACTATCCACTTTTCCAGAGATGCCCACAGATTTCATTTTTAACTGCTTCCTGTGAAGGCTTGCTATTTGTACTGACTTGGTTTCCCGTGTAGTTTTGCAAATGTAGCTCTTTTAATCACCTTGGGTTAGGTACTACTGTTGGATCACGGAAGGTAAAGCCTCACAATTTAGGGAAGGCGGCCCTTCTGGGTCCACAGAGGACACACATGTCATCTTGTACAAATGGAGACGAACAGTCTGTGTTACTCAACTCCAGGCTGCTGTATCAAAATTCAGTCTTCTGTGGCTTAAGCGGTTCCGTCTCACAGTTCTGGAGGCAGAGGTGTTCAAGGTCAGTGTGACAACATGACCACATCCTGGTGTGTACCCTCCTCCTGCTCGTGCACTGCTACTGTGCCTGTCTTCCCATGATGAACGTGAGACCTGCCTCTGCTGTCCATCCTGGGAAAGGCCTTGATTTCATCCTGAGCGCTCTGCTCTCTCTTCTGAGCTAATGGTTGCCCACATGAGCTGAGAACTTGTGTCTCCTCAAATCCATATTTGAAAGCTACATCTTAATGTGACAGTGTCAGGGTGTAAGGCCTTTGGGAAATTGTGAGATCATGAGATTGGGGGCCTCAGGGATGAGATTCATCCTTCATGTGAAGAAGCCGAAGAGCTAGGTGTCACACATGAGGACACAGCAGGCCCCGGGCAGAAGCCCTCATCAGATCCATACTGCGCTGGCTCCTTGACCTCAAACTTCCTTTTTAGAGAGTGAGAAATAAACATTCTCGTTCTTAACCCTCTCCATGTATCCCATTTGCTATAGCAGTCCAGACTCACTGAAATACTTTCTAAACACCGGACCTCCCAGCAGTACCACTCGGAGGAGTAGGGCTCCAGGCTGTCAGTTTCCGGAGGTTATAGTTTAATCCATAGCAAAACCAGGGAAGTGTCTCATACTGCACAGTGTTGTGGATTGAATGAGCCTCCCCCACCGGTCCCTAGAGAAGATTTGGTCCCCAGAGTGGTAATGAGGTGATGCCCATGGGCCTTCAAGAGGCAGGTCCAGGCGGAGATCCTCAGGCACTGGGATAATGCCCTCAAAGGACGCTGCGGGACCCCCATCTCTTCCTCACCCTCTGTGTCCTGGCTCAAGAGGTGACCATTGCTTGCTGTACCACCCACGACAGAGACCAAACGAATGGGGCTGCCCAACCTACACCTTCAGGAGGCTACAAGGGAGTACACCACTCGCAGCACTTGTTACAGTGGCCAGAAGCTGACCGAGGCGCTGCAGTGGTGGCCAACGCCAGGCCTCTGTGCTGCGGTCACTCACTGCCCTTGAGTCTGCAGGGTCCTCAGCAGTGTTGTCAAATGTGCTCCTGCGGTGGAGAAACCAAGTTCCATCCCCAGTTACCAGCATGCTCGTCAGAGTTCTCTGCCAGCTCTTTTCCATTTCAGTGAAATTAATACCAATATACAACAAATTGGTTCTCACGTTAAACGGTATTTGCCAAGTATTCAAGCAGATGAAGCAATGTGTGATAGACATTCCTTTAACAGAGAGAGGGCATAAAAAATTAGAAAGCCTATTGGTTACTTGGTGAAATTACAAGATACTATGAATTGAGTAATAAATAGGTCATAAATGAGGGCCTGCTAATTCATGGTAGGCGCAAAGCTAGGAACAGATCTCACACTAGGTGGTATCTAGAGAGGTCTATCCATGCTCCATGCTAGCCTGACTCAGAAGGAAGTATTTACAGACAAAAATTCCCAAAGAGACGAAGACACTGAGAGAAAAGTGACACTAGGTAAAACAGGGTGAAATATGAGCCTGACACAGATCAAAACAGACAAGTGGAGATGAATTCATGTGACTGTAGCAGGCCACGCCTCAGCATCAAGGAAATTCACACCAGAGATTCGTTTTACCTGTTCTTGATAAAATAAGGGCCACCTAAAAGGGCATCTACAGTCGGTGAACTTAATTCTATTCATATCTTGCAGAAAGTGACTCATAAGGTATAAGGTCATACAGATGTGTGATAATATGTGCTGTATTATGTTCACATTATTTTCCAAACTTTTGGAAGACATTTACATACATGTAGGTTTGCACAATCAGAAAGAATTTTCAATAAAGCACAGAGAAAAGTGATTTATTCATTAGATTCTACCTAAAAAATGGCTACAAAAATCCATAAGATTGAATCTAGACCCATATACCTCAACATGTATGAAAATAAAATCAAAATAAATCTGAGATCTAAATGTTAAAACAGAAACACTTGTTGGAAGACAAAGTAGGTAAAATTCTTGAACACCTAGAGTAGTCAAGCACTTTCTAAATAGAACCCCAGTTGCACAAGAGATAACACCAAGCATCAACAGATGGGATCATATTAAATTTAAAGGACTTCTCGCAGCCAAAGAAACAACAGAGTGCAAACAGACCCTGAAAAATGGGAAAAATTTGCCAGCTATTCCTCAGAGAGAGAGCTGCTATCTATAATATATAAAGAACTCAAAGAAAATGTTTAGACATCTCAAAATTAAAGACTTAATTAAGACATAGGCAAGAGAAAGTAGAAACATGTCACAGCAGAAGTGTACAAGGCCACTAAATACATGAAGAAATGTCCAGTATCTCTAGCCATTAGAGAAGTGTAAGTTAACACAGCGCTGAGATTCTGTCTCACCCCAGGAAAAATGCTTATCATCAAGAAATCAAACAACAACAAAAGCTGGCAAGACTGCTAGGGGGAAAGGAACCTTTCTACATAGTTGATAGGAATGCAAACCAGTATGAACTGTGAAAAGCAGTATGCACATATCTTAAAGAAGTATAAGTAAAATTCCTACTTGACCCAGCTATTTCCCTTATAAGAATCTTCCTAAAAGAGCTACAAATATTCTATTATACATATATGATACATGCATAACTTATGATTGTAGAGGTACAACTTTTTGCTATAGAGCTGTCCACAGATGAATGGAAAGAAAATAAGAAATTTACCCACAATGGAGTACAATGCTGCTATAAAGAAGGGTACATTGGAGTCATTTGCCAGAAAACAGAGGCATCTTGAGATCGTAATGTTAAGTGAAATAAATCATACACTTGAGCTTGACTATCATGTGGTTTCCTCTTACATGAGAAACCCAAGTTACAAATAATTTAAAGAAGCAAATGAAAATTAGGTAAAAGGAAAAAGGGAGATAGATCTTTTAGAAATGGGAAGGGGAACAAGAGCTGGGAAGGAGGAATGAAGAATGAAGGAGTTTAGATGTGATAGATACATTCATCAAGTCCCCATGATGGATATAATCATCATGTGTTGCTTGCGTGCACAAAGGAAAAGTAAATATTAAAAAACACGAGCTGTCTTTTGTGTCTTCCCTCTTTCACTTCCGCGCCTAGGTATAATACAACATTTCAGTTCTCAAAATTCCTGAACTCCATTCCTTTACTCGCATCTCGTTTGTACTTCATCTCCCAAACGTATTTAAGAATCTGCCAGCATTCAGCTATGTTCTGCTTATCACTCACTGCTTTGCTTCTCAGTCTAGCATCCAACGCGCCAACCACAGAGGCTTCCAATTCCCCAGCCCCTTCCTCAAGTATGATGTTACCCACCTCTTCCCCCAGGACTACTGTCTAGACTTCAGCGGGCAGTTATCTCAAGGATCTGTGAGTGGATCAGCAACCTGGGAAATTCCCTGATCGGAACAGAGGTGCTGAGTAAAGTAGAAAACACTGCGTAGATGAATGAGCTATTTGTGGAACATAGGTTGGAAGGTAGGTGGAGTACAGTGCATCACAGCTGACAGGCCTCGGTATTAAGGAAGACAAAATGACAAATAAGCAGAACTTGGAGCAAAAACAGAACACAGGGATTCAGTGAAAATTATAATGTGATGGTAAATAAGTGAAGTGAGCTGATTCTTGAAGAGCTACGTGGACACATTGCAAACGCAGCTCTGTGATACTCAGGCATGGAGAAACTAGCCCGTCCTCAAAGTCTGTGTTTCTCTTCCTTATTCCTCCATTTCTCTGATTTAGTCTGTATACTTAGCTCCTAGATTTGCAAAGGTAATACATGCTAACAGTTCACCAAATGACATGACTTGGGAGAAAATTTATATTGATTTAAAGTTGGCTGGACCTATTATGTACTATTATGTGGTCACAGAACTTCTCATAATCTCTTTACTGTACAAACTTAAAAGACAATAGAATCTCCATCTTGTGACTAATTTATGAAAGCTTACGCTATTTGGGAGAAATGAGATTAAAATACTTCCATGCTGATTCTTTAGAAGTTTATTTGAGGGTACCTGTGAATAGAAAGGGGAGGTTTCTAAATAACTGAGGGATATTGGGAACGAGTCTGAGACCGAGAAAGAACTCTCAGGGCTTTACAAGAAGAAGACTCACGAACCACTTTAGTACTGGCACATGTGTTAACCTAACTTTTTTTTTCCTTATGTATTGCTTATTAGCTTGTAATTTTGATCATCTAAATGACCTTCCTGAAGTACCTTTAGAGTATAGAGCTTTATTTTTGATACAAAACAGATGACATCTCTATATCTCAACTTACCCAAATTATATCCTGTCATGAGACCTTCTACATTCACACTGAAACACTTAGCTGGGGCTGTGGCCCCTTTAAGGAGATGGTGAGTCCTTTCTTCTCCCACCTGTGTATCCAGGTGTCCCAGCTCAAGAGCTCTGTCCCCAACTGTGACACCTGATGATGACTGTTACCTGCCAAAGCAGCAACGAAATCTTGTGTGCAGCTTGTCTTCCCGTCCCAAGGCTTAGGGAGGGGCTAGGACTATGCCCCCGCCACAGTCCTTCCTCTAGAATTCATATTTAGATAGAAGAAAACACAGTGATCTTACTCCCTTCCAATCTGAAACTGTGCTACATTCATGACAACTTATAGATGGTAGGATCTTTAAAACTCAAGGCACTATGTTTGCATGTGATATCTAATCTAAACAACCAAGGAAAGTCATCTCCTTCAGAAATCCTGCAGGAAGCCTAGTGTGATCTTCTACGCCCAATTTCTCAGTATCCTGGGTTATGCTTGCTGGACACACTATCTGAACATTCCAGAAATGTGTAGGTGCCGTCAATATTTACCTACATTCTTCTAAAGTTATCAGTGATTTTCTGATGTTTTCATCCATTGCCAGTCAATCCAAGACTTGCTCTTGAGTATCGAGCTCTCAGTGTTATTTTTCTTCTCTTCTGTGATATGGATGTTGTGTATTGTTTCTGTTTTCTAAATAATCCTGGTGTTCAGGGTCTGATGCAGCCAACGACCATCGTCAGGCCACCCCTATTCACACTTCTCTAGCTCTTTCTCTTCTTCCTCTGGCTTTTTCTTATTGAGTCTCTTCATACTTTTGCTTTCCAGTATATCAAATTTGTCTAAAAATTTCTACCTCTAAAGCATCACTCCAGACAGATGTGACACCTCAATGCTATAGTTCTTTAAATCCCATTTCTTTCTCTCCTGCTTGCAATCTCTTCTCAAATGCTATTTCTTTCATGGTCATTTTCTAGGCAAATCGCAACCTAACTGAACATGAACTTTATTAATTGTCTATTTTACATTTGGCACTAGGCTAGCTGGGCCTTATAGAAATTCATAAGCCCTTGATGATGATATCTTAGGGGAAGTAAAGAGTAATTCCAAGTGAAACAATTAGGGAGGTCAATTATAGGTACATTACTTGGTGCTTCATTCTACTCTGCATTTTATATGTTCCTGAAAAATATAAGCTCTGCAGTTTGCTTCGTCTCTTATTTAACCAATTAAACATCCTGGCCCCAGCCTAGCAGCCAATACTCTATGTTGTATTTAACGTGTACTGATAAAACATTAACCATTCATGTACTTTATGTTCAATCTGATCAAATGCTTTACTTCACCTCCCATCAGTGTTATCTGCCTGAAGAAATAGGTGTAAATGAACTCTGGACATGTATGTTTTACTAAATGTACAATTAGCTCAGTTATTTCCTCTATAATTCTAAATCGTATTCTAAACCTCACAAAAGTTGTAAAAATCATAGACGTTTTGTTTTATTGATTAAATTAATAGTGTAAGATTTCCAAGGTTTCCTCACAAGTGATGCTTGTATTTTATAGTTATTAGGTGCTGTCGGCTTTATTAACTTCAGGTAAAGTCATTCCCCTAGTGACACCAGTATTTCCATAAAGCCACTTAACACGGTGTCATCGTGACACTGGCCACCATTCAGGTGGTGACAGGTGGCAGGGAAGGTTCATGGTGGAATTTTCCATCTGTCTCCTACTTTCAATCCAAGGCTTAAAGAGAAGAGTGTGTCTTGTTCTTTATTCTTCTGTGTTCGCCATCTCTGCACCATTAAAAACACACCTGAGCTTACAGGAGACTCAGCACTCATGAAGGTTAAAATCATGAGCTTTACCTTTCCTCACCATTTTAATGGAGCATGCTAGTTTATTCCTTGAGAAAAACCTGAATCCTACCTTGGCATTTTTCCCTTTATCTATGGAAAATATCAGAACTTCAATAGCTTTTGAAAACCAGGATTTCCGTATCCAAAAAGAGTAATAAATATCCATACAATTGGTATCCATCATACTCCAAATTGCTAAATTCATTAAGGAAGCACTCGTTTTACTGTTATCATTACTAGTTGTTTAAGGCTTTGGCTTAATTCATGAAATGAAGGTTATGCTAAATAAAATACATAAAATAAGAGAGTGCCTGAGTTTTAAATTTTGCATGTAAAGGAAATATGGCATAGTTTGGATAGAAATGGTGAGTTTTTGGACAACTCAAATTTTAGGTTTTATTCTGATTATTTTCCATGGTTTTTGTACCCCTTGTTCTCTGCCATTGTAATGGACTAAAACTGAAAAATCATAAAAATGCATAACATACACAAAACTTTCTGAGAAAATTGTCCTCTTTTCCACTGCAGTGGTATTCTTGGATGGCAACTGGAAAAGACTACATATTTTACCATGTTGAATTGTAAGCAGCTTTATCTCAGTGAACAGGTTAACTCTTAACAATTGTTTTTCTTCAGCACTTATTAAAGTTTTGACAAATGCAAGGCTCTTTTCTATGACCTATACCCTGCAAAGTTAAATGTTATTCCTTGAAGGGTTTACAATGTTGCCCGAGTTAAAATGTACGTTAAAATGTACATTGTGATGTATTCAAAACAAGTGTGCAGTACCTCTAACAAAAAAGATACATACTTGCTTCCACTCCAAAGAAAACAAAAGTTACTGGTGGGTAGGAGGCCAGGAAGGAATTGAAGGAATTCTAGGTCAAACAAATACTTAAGTATTTATCACTGTGTTCTCACTGTCCATTTCAAAACCACTTTTTCCAGTGAAAATTAACCAATATCCCAATTTCCCTTTTTTCTTTACATCTAACTTCCCATCAAGGTAATTGAAGAAGGAATTACAAAATAGATGGAGGTGTGTTAGCTGTAAAGAGTGTAAAGGATGGTCCAGTGATGGGAACAACATAAGTAAAGATAGTTTGAATTACAGCAGGTCTTCTAATCTGTTTCTAGAATTAAGAAAATCCACAAGGAATGTAAATGTTATGTACTGCAAATGTGTACAATTTTACAATAATTTTTAAAAAAACAATTCAAGTGAAAAGGTACAAATGAGCAAATCATACAATATGTTGGAAAGTAAATTGGAATTAAGCCATCATCAGTTGATTCCCACACCTGGGTGCCCAGAATGACCCTCTGAAGAGCTCATTAAAAATACAGATTCCTGGTTGTGTCACAGGGAAGTCTGATTGCAATTCTGGGTGGGATGGGCGGGATTAGTTTAAAAGGCGACCCAGGTGACGTGGAAGGGAGGGCCACATCAAAGACAGTGAGGGATCTTGGGTAGAAGGGCAGAGGAGAACAACCTGTCTTTACTTTTGTAGACAATAGGGAGCTAGAAGTTTGTGCAAAGCTAAATAACCTGCTGACAGAACAGTGTTCTCCGAGTGTCCTCCCGCGTGAAGACCACACTGCAGACAACGGAGAAAGGTGACACGGGCAGTAAATATTACTCTACCGGACACTGACACCTTGATGGGAAGTTAGATGTAAAGAAAAAAGGGAAATTGGGATATTGGTGAATTTTCACTGGAAAAAGTGATTTTGAAATGGACAATGAGAACAAAGTGATAAATACTGAAGTATTTGTTTGACCTAGAATCTAAAGCTGTGGTGCATGTGGTGAATTTGGTTCTAGAGGCCCTTTGTAGCTCAATGCCTGCTGTGCACCTGTGGAGGCAACTCTGGATTTAAAAGCAAGGCAATTTCTGGATAGTCTACTAATTGCTATTAGTTCATTGAAAAGAAAGCTTTGTGGCTGTATGGTTTGATCAATTTTCCATGCGTATATCTTGGAATATGAGTGACTATTTTGAAGATAACAATGCACAAAGTACTTACCATTGTTACTCTGCTACAATGTTGCTTTGAAATTTTGTACCATTGTTTTTATTGCTTTTGTTTTCTTTAAAATAAAAAAAAGAAATACAGAAATTTATCCTTTTTTCTGTATGATTCCATCTAGGTACATGTGACACCAATTTCTGGTGTGTGTGCAAACTTATATTGTTGTGGACTGTTACTTTTCAAATAGGGATTTGAAATCAAATTATGATCTATCAACAAAAGGAATAAAACGGAAAACAGGAAGAGCAGTCACTGACTAGATACTGAGCTAGCAGAGCCCACGTGGAAATGCACATGGTGGCAGCAGGCCATGGGGTGTGGGAAACCTGGTAGTATCGGCGGTGTGAACACTGCGGAGAGACAAAGAGATGTGGGATTTGCAAGAGTTAGACGTGTGGCAGTGGAAACAGGCAGCATTTTAAGAATAACACTTTTCAGTTAAGCCTGGAACAGAGCACGTGGCAGCTGGTTGACAAGCGAGCGTCCTTTGGTGAGCAGACACGGAGGTGTGCACAGCGTTTCTCCTGTGTGTTAATTTCCTGCGGAAAGGAATGATAGGAAGAGAAATTAACGAAATGCCAGGGAGAAGGACAACTGGAAGAACAGCTGAGGAGAGCAGCTTTTGCTGGACCGAGCGTGGCAGCATCCTAAGGAGGCGTGTTCCTCAGAAACGGCAGGCGTGCAGAAGGGCTGAGTAGAAGGGGCGCAGGCGTGCAGAAGGGCTGAGTAGAAGGGGCGCAGGCGTGCAGAAGGGCTGAGTAGAAGGGGCGCAGGCGTGCAGAAGGGCTGAGTAGAAGGGGCGCAGGCGTGCAGAAGGGCTGAGTAGAAGGGGCGCAGGCGTGCAGAAGGGCTGAGTAGAAGGGGCGCGCCTTAAAATGTGTTTAACATCCTGAGGCTTCGGGACGCGTGGCCCCTCCTGCAGGTGGGAGGCACGAAGATTCTTAGAGGACCCTGCTCTTCTCTGCCTTAGAACAAACCAGAGATGGAGGAGCAAGGGCGGCGCTGAGCAGCCGCTGGAGCCACTGTGGCTGGCGGGCTTTTGCAGCGTTTGGGGTCATCTGAACAGCGCTATCTTCGGCACACAATTGAAGTGTGGTTCAGAAGGTCCCATGTTGAACAGATTTAACTAACGGTGATTTGCAAAAAAATCAGTGAGATTCGAGACTATAAGAAACAAAATGACCGAGCAGAGAAAAAGAGAGGAAGAAACTTTTATCATCTCCTTGCTTTCTCTGACACTGGAGGGGGAAGATGAATGAAGTCAGCTAAGGAGGAAACGGAACAGGCAGGAATACGTCAACCATTACACAGGAAACCATGGAAAATTTTAAAATGTATAACCTTATGGGTTCTTTTTGATGCCTTTTATTGTTTTCCTGGAAATGATTTAAACTGAACAATGTGAATAGGGAAATCCTACAAGTAAAATGAGAAAGATGGGTTGAAATTGAATTAAATTCCTGTGGTTTCCAAACCTGGATGCTCAGAATGATGATCTATAGATCTTGTAGAATAAACAAATACCCTGGATTTGTCAAAAACACTTCAGGTTTCCAAGATTTTGGGTTGGTTTGAGTTACTTTAAAAGGTGACCCAGATGAGATTAAACAGAGTTCCTCATAGGATTTGTTAAGAAGAAAAAAAAAGAAACAAGCTTAAAACAATTTGAAAAGTTTCCAGTAGTGAATGCAGAAGCCATTGAATATGACCTATTTTTTAAAAATTTTGGTTGTAAGACAATAGGAGGTGAAAAGGCCACATTTTTTGAGCTCAACATAATAAAAGGGAATTTAAATGTAAAAGCGGTCTTGTTTTTTGTTGTGATAGAGCGAAACAGTTTATTTAGCCCGCAGTGCTGGACACCGAAGGTTCCAGTAGCACCAGGCCTTGCCTGGCTGAACCTCCCCATGTTGAATGGCAGCTTGATGGTAAAGATGTGTGCGAGAAGGAGAAATCACACAGCAAGTCAGAGACCAGGGTGCGGGAGGGACCAGGCTTGCTGTGTAGGACAGGCTCACCTAGGAAGTAACTCAGAATATCATGAGAAGCACCTTCATCACTTCTGAGTGGGGTGCCACCAAGGACAATCCATTAGTCCCCATCTCTTGGCAGTCACCTCTGCATAGCCAACTGAGGACCCAGCCCACCAACCCAGGGACCTGTCATGGGCCTACTCAAAACGTGTCCAAATGGTAACAACGATCAGCCTAAACAAAGCTTAGAAATAAAGCCCTTCAATAATCCTAATCAGTAATCTATTTCAGCAGTGTCATCCGGCACTACCAAATGCTACATTTCCCTACATCTGCCCTAAACATTTCCATCTTTATTATACAGTGCTTATTTAAAGATGTGGCAGATTAGGATTTACAAAGGAAGGCACACTCCGGCAGGGGAGTTGACAGTAATTTCGACAGAGGAAAACTTTTTTTGAGCACAGGAAAAATGAAGTGGAAAATGGATGGAAGAATCAGAAGCTAAAAGCGAGGAAGTGACAGGTTTCCTAGAAGAGATTTGACAAAAGAGGTTCGAGAACAAAATTTGAAAGAGTAGTCTTGAGAAAAGAGTCAAAGGCATATTTTGAAATAGGTAAAAAGCAGGTGATGAGGAGTAGATGGACTTGCAGAAGTTAAAAGGCAGTGCATTTGGGGTGTCACCCACAGTACCTCCATTCTTCAGCACCGTTGGCTCCTGTGGGCTCCTTGGATATTGCCCTCTCTTTGTGATAACTGTATGTGAAGAACCATGTGACACCTCCGGTCACACACCCTCAGTACTTATTGATTTGTCCTGCCCTGAGGTTACTCTGCTACTGAAGATCAGAATCCTAGCTGACTGGATGAACTAAAAGTTACGGAAACTCTGGCCTGACTGCCACCGCTTTGCTTGGCTATGTTGCACACTGTCCCTTGAGTAATCAAGTTATTATCAGCAAGTGTATTATCATCACGTGAGATTTTGACCCCAAAGTAGTATTAATTTCTCAAAATAGTATTATAACTCTTTTGTGAGAGTCAGGATATCTTGTTATTCACAATGAAGATAATTTTAGTATTTTATTTATTGAAGTTGTATTTATTCTGATAGCTATTGAGTCCTCCAGATCAATATGAGAAAATCAATTACATAAATATGGTATGTATGCCATTTCCTCCTGTAAGAGACACCTTTCCTGAGCATTCATACATGAGTAGCTATGGAAATCGCTCAAATTAACAGACTTAGTGCACCCTTTTCATTGTTGTTAGCTTTTACAACTCCAGCCTTGCTGCTCCACTGCACAGGGAATGTTGTACATCACCCTAAAGTACTCCAGGGCTCCCCACTGCCCCCCAAATAACTTAGGATGGCACTAACACTCATCAAGGTGTCTCCCAGACCCAAAATTTTAGGCAGCACAAGAATAAGCCCTTCTCATTTTTATTTTCTGTTGTTTTCTTGGCATCATACCATATATCCAATTCTCGAAGAAATACTTGTTGAATTAAATGAATATCCATAGAATTAAGTGGGTGGGTAAAGAAGAAACAAGGAAATAGAGTCTCAGTAGTGGAAGGTGGTTTTCACTAGTCTCTGAACTTCCTGTGGATATTGTGAGGATATTTTCATTTGGTTAGACATTTTGCTGAATATTTTTAATTCACTATATAGCCAATGCATATCCATTTATACTGCATGTTAGTTTTATCCTTAAAGTATATTTTAATTAAAACTCTACCTCTTTGGTGCTTTAATTAGAGGGAGATAAGCTGGTACATTTATAGCTAGGGAAAATGTCTCCAGCTGTTCCCAGATGTTTGCTCATGGTCAATTCTTGTGACATTTTCCTGTGTTATTTCTTCACCTAAGTGTGTTCTTCTTAGTCTTAAAACCCAATAGTATTTTGAGAGACATTTAATCTACGTGGTTTATTACTTTAGCTCTTACACATCACATTTTATCACTTCAGTGTATTGTAAAATTTCTTTGACTCGAAAGACACTAAGCGGCTTAGTGAGTATTTAAAGAATCTCACTCTGAGAGAAATAAAATTTGGGAATTTATGCCAATTTCATAATTTTAGCATTTTGACTTAATTTAGCATGGAATTTAGAATCCACAGGAGTGGGATATCTGTTTTTATGGTTTCATTAGCTTCAGATCTTGCAGTTTAGCAACTAGAAGCTACTTGACTATTTTCATTTGCTATGTAAAATATTCTTATTATTCTCCAGCTTAGAGCTGTATTTGACCACAGTTGGTAGAGTAGCCAGAGTAAAATATTATTCTCAATGCCCGAGTAACTGACATTTAGAAAAATAAATTTAACTTCCTCTGAAGTCAGACTCTGTTTTCCAAAAGGAGCATGAGTCAAGGAGGGTGCTGTAGTTTAACTGCTGAGAATTTCAGCTCAGGAAGCTCTGGGTCTGAATCCAGACCGTCATTTATTAGTTTTGTGATTAGTGGCCAGCATTGCATCCTTTGTTTACCATCTGCATTGAATAATC
>PVLA01018961.1:0-13310 GCA_004027455.1 Hydrochoerus hydrochaeris
CACTTTGTGTTATTACTGATCCTCTGTAATGCCTTTTTTTTACTAGGGAGAAGGGCCTTCAGTGTTGTTCTCAGTGGCACTTTCACAGTGGCTAAAACTCTAAACAATGTAAAGGAAATAGAAATAATTATCAACAAAAACACTTAAGAAACAAACAAAACCCTACACTCACAAGATATCTGAAATAAATTCTTTTTAATAGTACAAAATATTGTATATATGATTCACACACAATGTCTTTTGTAGAAAGTATCATTTTTCACCACTTTTCTTCCTTTTAGCAACTGTAGTTTGATAAATGTGGCCATGCCAATGTCATTCTGACCTTCCAAAGCTAAGCTCATCCTATCTCAGGGCTCCAATCCCAGCACTCACAGTCAGGCAGACCGAATCTGACACTGAAGAGGTGCTTGTCTTTGGAACTCTAGTCATCGCCACCTGATGGACCCTACCTCTGTGCTCCCAGCCCAGGCTCAGAGAACAAGGAAAATTGCCTCTGCCTGCCAGGTGCCAACACTGAAAGGCCCTTTCCTCTGCACACTCAGCAGAGGCAGATCTGTCTTTGTCTGATGGGCTCCACCACCAAAAGCCTTTTTCTTTCATGTGCCGAGTGTGGATCAAGGGAGACAACAGATCCACCTCTGCCTGCTGTGCACTGTCACCAAAAGGCCACATCCTGCAGGTGGCCAGTGTAGGCATAGAGAACCAGCACATCCACCTCCACCCTCAGGGAGCTACCACCAGAGGGCTTCTTCCTGTAGGCAGCCAACAAGAGCAGGGACACACAGCAAGGTAAGCCCTGTGCATCCATGTGACACCATTGGAGGCCCTTCATTTCCTCAGGCAGACATCACCCACAAGTAGAATCACATAAATACATTCCCATGCATCTGTCACCATTGTGATAATCCCAGTGTAGATACACAGGTTGAGAAGCAGCCCCACATTCAATATAACCCTGATATTCAGGAAAGCCACAGTGTAGCTGCTTATATCTTGAGAAGCCTGCACCACTCCCTGCTATCTTCCTATAAATCTCAAATTAGAGGAACCCAGGCACCTATCTCATCCCCCAACATGGCCTAGTTGCAGCCAAAGTGGGAAGTGCCTGGGACCCCACAACCAACTTTTTGGGAGGAACCAAGGAGAATGTCAGGATAAAGGAGCAAAAGGCAAATTCAGACCTCTAGCCCACACAAAATAAGTCTGGGAGATACAGTCATGGAAGCAAACAGAATTCACACACCTTAAATCTCTGAATGAATAGCAACTGAAGTAAGGATACAACTTCATTAGATTGTAAAAGCAGTCAAATCACAAATAATGTCTCAGGTAAGAAGAGAAATCACAAACATAATGAAAGATTTGTTAAGCAGATCTAAAGAAGACATAGACAAAAACAGGAGCATACGAAAATGATTGAAACCTTGCATGAATGTAGAAAGGTATTAAAATGCATGAAACAGATTCAGAGAGACTCAGGAAATTAAAAATTCAATCAAAGTTACTAAAACTTCTTGAAAGAAACTGAATATAGACTTTCAGACTTTGAAGACTGAATCACAGCTAGTGATCATGAAAGGAAAGATCTCTTTAAAATAACACAGAATCAGGAAATTAGAACTCAACAGCTGCAAGATGATGCAAAAAAGCATAACTTAAGAGTGATAGCTATAGGTGAAGAAGCAGGGGTCAACACAAATGAAATTAAAAGGATATTCACAGAAGTAATAGAAGAAAATTTCCCAAACATGAAAAATGCTTCTGGCATCCAGATAAGTGAAGCATATAGGACTCCAATTAGCCATAAACAAAGTAAATCTACACCCAGACATATAATAATCAAGATCTCAGAAATTCAGTTCAAGAACATAATATTAAAAGCTGTTAGAGAAATAGAGACAGACACCTATAAAGGATAACCAGTAAGAATAACAGCAGACATGTCAACACAAACCATCATGTCAAGAAGAGTTTGAAGTGTTTCAAACCCTGAAAGAAATGAACTTCCAACACAGATTGATCTACCCAACAAAACTAATTTTCAAAATTGATGGAAAAATAACTTACTTCCATGATAAAGAACAACTGAAGGAATTCATGACTACCAAACCAACCCTACAGAGAGTGTTGAAGGATATTCTAGAGAGAGATAATGATGACCATGGTTCCAGGAATAGCAGCAACCAAGGTTCCTCAAACAAGACAGGCAATTGAATGAAGGGGAAAGTGGAAGACCAACAACAGGAAGATAGCAGGGCAGAGACAAACCAATGTATGCTGGTTGTAACCATTAATGTAGATGGCCTCATCTCAGCAATAAAGAGAAACACAGGAAGAGTGTCTTAAGAAACAAGATCCAGTGATATACTGTAACAAGAAACACATCTAGTTGGACAGGAAATTCATAGACTGAAAATCAAGAGACAAAACAATTGTTCCTTGTGATAGGAGACAAAAAAAAAATGTAACTTGCCCATCAACCACAGAATGGATAAGAAAGATGATATTTTCATGCAGTGGAAATCTACCCAGCTATAAAGTAGAATAATCTTAAGGCTCCTGTAGGTAAACGGACACAACTGGAAATCATGTTCTTGGCCAAAACAGTTCAAATTCATAGATGTGAATCCTAGCATAAGACACAGAAGAAGTTTATGGAATTCAAAAGCAAAATAGTTAACATAAGAGCAAAGGGGAAGAAATATCTGGGATGGAAAGGTAGAAACTACTGTCAATTTCTTATTGTCTTATCTTGAACTCTTGCATTGCTTACACAGTTTTGTTAGGTTTGGCTTTGTTCTGTTTTGTTTTTGATGTTATCCTTTGAGATGGTAGGGGCAGCTATTTTGAATATAATGGGATATATTATGGTAATCATGCTTTCCAATTTTATTGGTTTGAAATCTTATAATGCTTTCATTCATTTGTTTGATTGGTTTTATTCTGTTTTGTTTGATTTTGTTATGTGTGATGATACAAACAGCTATTTTGAATAAAACAATACATTTATTAGCCTATCATCTTGTTTTGAAGTCCTAGTATGATTTTTTCTTATGTTTTGATTGGTTCTATCCTGTTGTCATTTATTTGATTTTATTATTTGTGATGGTAAAGACAAATTTTTTGACAAAAATGAGATATTGTAGCCATTTTCATTTCTGGTTATTTGTGACTTACAGGAGCTCCAGACACTGAGATCCTCACTGCCTATAAGACAGTGACAGAGCAAGCACAACCACCTACAGATATTGGAGGCTGCATGTCACATACAGACCTGAGTCTATCCTACAAATGGTGAACTCAGTTCCTCAGCAGAACTTTTAGGGACTTTTGTGATTCACTGAAAATTGGTTAGTGTCTCTCTGGGAGCTGGGGACAGGGAAGCTCAGTACTGTGCAGTTGCATTTGGTCAGGGTCTTGTGCTGTGTTACCATGAGTTTGCAGTGAGTGAGTATAGAAAACAAAAAAGGAGAGATGTGGTACCAGGTTCATTTGATAAGCACCCATGTCCATCCAGAGAGTGACAGTCACTCCCTGGGAGAAAGCATTCATATCCTGTGACAACAATCCTATCAAGCCTGTTTTGGAATACATATAGACCATAACATTTCTTCCCCAGTTTCCTCAGGAATGATGGAAACCTGTTTTATTCTACTGTAGCTTGAGGCACTATTTGAAAAGGTTACAATTAGAACAGTTTGACCACATAGTGTAAACTACCCAGAAACTTGAGATGCAGAAACATTCCACCAAACATCTTCCCAGACTAGAGTGAACATCCACGATAGCTTGTGCTTTAGCACAATCCAGGGCTTTCCAGTGCCTCTTCAATATTGCAATATATCCTGGAGCAGAGGCCCAAGGCTTGATTAAAGACTCTTTCAGAATATCTCAGTTACATAGGCAGATTTGCAAGATGACTTCCTCCATGAGGACATAGCAAAGGAAGATACACAGGTGAGGTGGGAAAAAGGTGTCTTGGAGAAGGCTGTTTCCATGACACTATGGCAGATGTATGTGTCCTTCTCCTACTTCTGGGGCTTTGAGCTCTGTTTCTGAACATTCACTGCTAGGCCTGGGCCCTAACTTAAACATATACCTCAGGTAGTTTTGTGTCTGGGTTGCACTGTGGTCTCTCCCTGTGTGGCTCACACAATAACACATGGCCATGACTTTGGTTTCAAAGAAGCTCAAAGCTCGTCTGTCAGGAGGACAGGTCCTTAGCAATTCCCTGGAGATGTAACACTGGGTTTGGATGGGTGCACTGAGTTTTGTGTTACCACTGCATTGAAGCTGCCCCATGTATAGGACCCAGGCCCAGAAATTACTGAAGGTGATGGAGTTTTCTATTATGCAGCAGTGTGTAAGAAGATCTGAGAGGCTTCCCCAGGCCTGGCCCAACTCTGGCACACTCTCTGTGCCAGGGGAAGGAGCCCAAGGGACAAGGAGAAAAATGAGAAGTAATGAGACACCATAGCCCATGGCAAAATTTCTACCTTTAAGACAAACCAGTAGGGCTGCAGCCACCAGGCAAGGGACAGCACTCAGAGATTTCATGCTTTCTTCAATAGCAGCCACAATTGTCTCACACAGGCTCCAAAATCAGTGCAAGAAATGCTATGGCTTTTCTCAAGCCTGATGTCAGGTCTGGCTGGGTCATTGACAGGACTTTGTGTTTCTCTGTGCTTGAGTCTTTAAGAGTCTGCCAACTGGACTGCAGTTAGTAAGATAGAGCATTTCTCCCCTTGTATTCTATTGCTCCTTAGACTTGTATGATGGAATGAGTATGGGCATGAGGATGGGGAATTAGGACAGGACTACAAGAAATGGAATGAATATGGGGGAAGAAATGTCTCTCTATAGTAAGGACCCATTTGTAATGTATTCCTTAGGGAGTGTACTGAGGAGCTGGGAGTCTCAGTAAAGTCAAAGACATTCTCACCCTGTTCACTAGTATGGAACTTTCTCCTTGACCTAGAAAGGGGCCATTTCCTGTGCTAGAGGGAGCTGAGAGTGTTCAATGACATTTCTCCAACAGGCGAGAGGACAGTGGCCCTAAAGGCAATGCCTATCTTCCCAGGAACCTCTGGGAAGCCTCTCCTTGGTACTTTTGTAAGATAAAAGACAGTGAGGTTCCCATGGGTGTGTGTCTCAATTCAGCATTAGAGAAGCCAAGATTTAAAATTTTCTGACTCAAGATATGAAGAACTATCCTAAAGTAAATATAGTACCTTACTTCCATGCACCCTAAAAAGAAATAGTTATTTAAAATTATGCTATGAATCATTATTGGATCTGGCCCTAGATCACCAGTCTTGCAAAGGAGCATAAGGCAAATGTTTAAATAAAATGAGATAGTGTTATGATTTTAGGTCTCCAGCAGGGTGAAAACACCTAGCTGAGTTCAACACTCTTAGGAACAACACAAAGACTTCTCTGAACCACTCATATTAGGTGGTTCAGGCCCAGCTAATATACGTTAGGTCCACAAAAAAGGGCAGGAAACTGAGGAAAGTGTGGGAAATGAACAGAAACTTGGGAGTCACTTCAAAGGCTTCTCTGTATAGTAAATTATGCCAATTTAGGAGAACCGTCTTTTCTCCAGGATGAAATTTATGGTAGGAGTGTGATAGCAGGAGTGAGATTCCTCCAGTTACAGTCTCTATTTGCTTCATTAGTGTTGGAGCCAAATTGTCTTCAGCTCTGGCCTCATCTTGCCCCTTTCAGGAACCTATGGCCAAATAGGAGATTAAAGGCCCAGCTAGGACCAGTGATTTATACAGGTTCACTTACAATTAATCAGCTCCCATCACAAGACAAGGGGCTGAGGACTAGCACAGATTCACAGAAAAATATTGAAAGCCAATTAGTTAATTTTAAATCCTGCTCAAAGCTGCTTCATACTGGTCTCCAACACCTACCACTGTAGAGTTTCCCAGGAAGTTGCTGAATCCAATTACAAAAACAGCTACTGCAAAAGAACCATGTATGACTTTGCAGGTTAGAGAAAGTGTCTGGTCAGGTGTCAGTAGGAAATGTCCTGACATCCAAAGGTTGAGATCAGACAGGATGTCTGAGGACATGAGGAGTCACAGGAAGTTTATCACATCACAATCCCAGGTACCTGTAAAAAACTAGAGACCATGAGGAGCTGTCATCAAGCAGAGAAAGGTCCACATTAACTACCTGGTGCCTGCAGGGAGATCTCCACACTGACCAAGCCTGTGATAGGGTTTTTTTCACCAGTACCCAGTGTGTTTGTTTGTGTATCTGGGTGATCAAAGAGGCTGAGCCAAGGTGACTGCCACAGGTTCCCGAGACTTGGTGCTTTGTAGTTGTAGCATCTGAGCCTAACAACAGTAGTCTGAGATAAAATCTTAGCCAAGAATTTCTGTTCTTGTGACTTTCATGGGACTGTGCTGCAGGGGTGGTCATGTAAGGAAAATTTTGAGCATTTCCTTCTGCTATTGGGCCATCATGCTGTGGCTGTCATTTTAATTTTTGGAGAGTCTCTTCATAATAGCATTCTTGGTGGTGGTTCAGACTCTGTCTTGGCCCAGATAACTGGTAACAGTGACACTTGTGCTCTATTTTAACCTGATGCAAACCTTTGAAAATTCCCAAGGATTTCCTCTTCAGTGTCTCCATCTACAGAAAGGGGTATGTGCTGGCCCTGAGACATGAAAATTTCCCCATTCATACCAGGCCCTTAGCAGGAAGTTGGCCATAGACAAGTCATATCTGACGTCTTCAGCAGATGACAGCTAGTGATAAGGCAAAGGGTTATCATTTGATTTCAGAGTTTCAAATCATTACACAGATTATAAAGAAGTTTCCCGCTTGAAGGAGGCACTCCCTGATCTCTCTGAGGCACTAGATAGAGCCCAAGATGGGGATTCCAGGAAGGTGCAATAGGGAAAAATGGATTTATATCAAAATGACTACATCAGTATCCAGATTTCAGGTATCAAGTAAAAATGTCAGCTTCATTCATGATATCCTCACAGGTAAAATACTGACAGTATGCAGATCCCCTTCTGGGGTTTGTGACTCACTCCATATACGAACACATTGCCACTGTGAGGACTTGAGGAGGAATTCACCACAATAATTCTAGAGAAATACAGAATTTAAACAATGACTGATGAGAAAACCTGCATGGAACAGTGAACTGGAGCAGTCCTTGTGTGTGATATTACTGAGGCAGTAAAAAAACATATTCATTCCTAAGTTAAGAGCAGAATGCCATTGGAGAGAAGGTGCAGAGAGGAAGGAATGCCTATGTGGCAACATGAATGAAATAAAAAAATTTGAATAAAACTCTAGTGGATCTGGTTTGGAAATCCAGAGAGAAAAATTCCACTGTTTAACAACATAAGGCATAACTAATTTTAAAGAACTGTGTTCCACAGTTTGTTTATCAATTCATGTATTGAAAGACATTTATTTTCTGTATGGGACAGTTATGATTGAAATAGCTGTAAAATTCTCATGCTAATTTTTTCTGGTGGGTAATATTTTTAAATTTTACTTTTATTTCTTAATTTTGTTTTTATTCTGTTTGAACTGATATTTAAATATATCAAAATTATACATACTTGGGGATATCATGTGATGTTTCAATTTATGTATGAATTATTTGGACTTAAAAAGAGTTGAATTGTCTACTTCCTTGAGAATGATGATTTTTGTGATATTATTAAATTTCTCTCTGCTATATTTGTGTAATAAATAGCACAGTACTGTTAGCTGCAGTCACCCTACTGCTCCACAGCACCTCAGAACACCTTGCTCCTATGGGACTTCTCCAGCACCCACTGATATGATTCTCCCACTATTCCTCCTCCATCATTATGTCTCCTAGTTACCTAGAGCCTGTGGTTCACATGGTTGTGCTTTATGATGGTGTTTGTCTTTGTAAAGGTTGTCACAGTGTCTTCAACTTAGGTTTAATATCTTGGGTTTCTCCCAACAGGGAGTGGTAACTTGGTAACTGTGCTGCTCAACATGTCACTAGTTGCAAGGTCACAGGCCAGTGATGTACTTCCTCAAATTAGCCTCCATCTTCTAACATGACATTCAGCTGAGACTGCATAAATGGATGAACCCCTTTAACACATTTATGTCTTCATGAACCAATCACTGATCTAGGCCTCGCATTTTAACATTGTTGCCCTGGGAGTCAGGTCCACATGTGAGCTAAAGGAGTCATTTAAAGTCCAAACATTTACTCTGGGGCAAGGATGGATCACATTTTAGAGAGGACTGCCCAAAATGCAACCCAAAACACTTCATTTTAACACTGCCATTAAACATCAATACTGAAGTTTTAGTTTAGAAAAAATATTCATGCTCTAATATCACGTTTTAAAGAAAAATAAATGCCACATATATTATATGTTTATCAATGTTGCCTAGGATTTTTCACAGCTCATTTTGTGCAGCTTTACAGCTAACAGCTGAATTAAGGTCCATATTGTAGGATTTGTATTATGTTGCTCTCTAGATCTGAGGTACAGTTTATGTCTTACCTGTGATCCATCTGGCTTGGTCATCAGGAATGTATCATGATGCACCTTTTAAAAAGATTTAATTTTATGTGTACATGTTTGGAGTTCATATGTCTCACAAGTATCTTCTGATTATTATATGCCTACTTCAAAGAAGATCATAACCATTACATTAAGTATGGAGGTGTATTTGATTTTTTAAAATTAAAGTATATGCCACTGATAAATGCAGAATCAAGTAAGATAAGAGACTTATAAAATAAACTAAGTGTGTATGGTCAGAATTATGAAAATCAGTTAAAGATGAAAACTCTGAATATATGAAACTGGAGTATTTGTTCTTGCATATTTTCCATTAGTTAACTGATTTAAATGAGGGAGAGAGAGAGAAAGAGAGAGAGAGAGGAAGAGAGAGAGGAAGGAGAGATATTTACACTGTACCATGCTGTGCTTTATGAACTCCTAATTTCTAAGGTCTGGAAAGAAACTGCAGGCCCAAGTCCTGCTAGTGCCCTTGGACAGAAAGATTTCACTGAAACCATGGGCACTTTCCAGTGTTCAGCGAGCTACACACTCTCTCCTCTTCCCTGAGTAAAGAACTCCTAAGGGGCTGAGCTGGGAAGTCAGATATTCTTAAATTGCCAAGATAAGGCTTGGGCCATGTTTTTTCAGATCTTATAAACAGGGATGTCATGAATTTAATTTCCTACTCTGAAGCATTTATACTGGCATTTGACAACATCTCATCATGTGAATAAAACCAGAAAATTCTTTTATAGCTGATGTTCATTTGACTTTTTTTGTCTTTTGCACACATGGTCTCACTATGCAGTTCAGGCTGTCTTTGGGCTCTCTTTGTAACCCTGGCTGGTCTCACACTTGCAATTGATTCTCCTGGCTCAGCCTGCTAAGTGCTAGGATTACAAGATTGAGTCACCACAGCCACAGACTTTTGAAAGAAACTCCATTTCACAAAAATTTTAAGTTTCCTTGAAATGGCAATGGATACCCATTAAGTGAAACTCCTAAATAGAAGATGAAAAAATAAGTACATACATATGTACTGATGCAATTAATTTTTACCGAGCATGTTAACTTGACCTCGGATACGTCAAAAGTCACCTGAAGGCCACATATTTCAGGGTGTCCTCAGGTCACAGATTGTTAAAAAAGAAAGAAAATCCAAGAGGCCCATTGAAAACCCTCACATGTCAGCTTCCTTTCCTGGACCTGCTCCTGGTACCCTGTTTCTTTCCCAGTGGAATGAGCACCCCCTTCTGGTTCCGAGTCACGAGAGGTTTTGTATGGGCTCACACTGATGCTCCCTCACTGTGTGTCTATTTCACTGTGATACAGAGCCCTGTACTCAAGTCTTAGGCTGCTCATTTGCAGTTACAGTGTGTTCCTGCAGTTCTCATGGGAGATGGTGAATCAGCCCTTCATGGAGTCTGTGTACCTTATGTAACTACTATCATGATTGATGTGTGCGATCCACTCTAGACCCTTCCCTGGAGCCTAGTAGAAACAGTGCAAGCCATAGCTACTGAATGTGAAACAGAAGCTGCACAGGAGAGTTTCAGGAAATTCCCAAGCTGTGCCAAGCCTTCCCCGAACTCCACCAGCTGTTCCTCAGCCTGGACACCTGAAAACATAAGGCCATCCTGGTCACAAAACTGTCACAAATATCCACTGTTTATCCCAGTTATGTCCACTTCCCCTTCCCTTTTCCCTTGTTCTCCATAATTTACCTTTCAAAAGTGCAAACAGGACAATCCAACTCAGCCCCAAGTCCATAGTTATCATCGGTGCTCAGTGCTGATTACTGAGTGGTAATAGTTGGACATCCAGGACTCAGCTCCTGCCCAGAGCTGCAGGGTCAAGTGTGTAGTGGTTTTCATGACCACATGGGGCCCTTTTATGCATTGCTTCTTGCTATATAAGCAGTGCTATGATTGGAACTCAGAGCAGGCAGTGTCTACAGAAGATGTGAATGTGCTGGACCACTCTGATAACAAAGACACATTCAATATAATATGATTGCTCATGTGACAGTGGTCTGTTATGTTTTTAACCCTTCATCAGCTTTCATTTTTGTCCATATACTCAGATCATGCTTTTTATATTCTTGATGCTTGCTATGTGAATGTGTGAAATGTTGAGTGCTACGAACAGCTGTGTTCTCCATATAGACTCTGATGCTGTGTGAATGTCAACCCCACTGTGTAGGTCTTTGCTCTCCTGATCTACTAGCACATTGATTTCTGGTCCAGCTCCTGGACATCCTATTGCAGTTTGCAGACCCTCTCCCTGTGGGGAGAATGTGTGTGCCTGTGCTGTGTTCTGCTCTTTTCTGAAAGAAAACAGCAGCAGCATTCATGTGGATCCTGTTAATGAATTTCTCAAAGTCACTGTGATTACCTCCTTCTGTCTCAAATTTTCCTAACTTTTTAAAATTCTTATTCATTGTTATCAATAGTGTTTGGAGTATATGATGGATGCATTTATTGTAGACCCTTATACATGTGCCTAAAACTCTTTAATTCTTGTTTCACCAGGTTCTATCTAACATCCCTCCATTTCTTAGTTCCCTTTAGTTTTGCAAGATATCTTTGTTTATAACCTCTCTTTTATGTCATTTAAGACATTTCTATGCTTGTTTCCTTACATACAATAAACTGTGAAATACTTAAGCATTTCTGATTTATTTCACTTTTATAGTGTTACAATTTTTTTCAAACTATTCCTTTGGCAGTCAATGCCTATCAAGAATATAGTGGATGGAGTACTCAAAAAATTGATCCACCTAAAAATAAGAAATAGGCAATTGGAAAGAATAGATTATTTTCTGATTTAAAAGTAGAAAAGGTCAACTGATAAAACCAATATTTCCAACAATAAGCAATCACAGGAAGAAAACTCATACCTTCAACATCTTACTTGAACATTTATTCTACAACATAGCCTTATGTTTATTTCTTAACTTTGTGCATTTACCATATCCTGTTTTGTAAACATCCCCACTTTATATTTTGTATCACATATGCCTCTTCCTTTTCTTCCCAATATTCTAGTTTATCATTTTCACCTGAAATATGTTCCAAATTTCTTTTACCATTTATTTTTATCCAACATTCTTGATAAATTTCTAATCACTACATGTTTGTGATATGTAATGTTTATGTGTCACATCTTGGTCAATTTACATTCCCTCTATCATTCCCTCTGCCTCAGATTTCTTCATCTTCCCACACAAGTTACTTTTCAGTTCCTTAACAACTTTATTTTGTTCTTTAAATTGTTTCTAATGTGTCTTATATTTTAGACAGATTTTGTGATAGTTAACTTTCTTTCTCTGAATTATTTTATATTTATTATCTCAAGATCCACCCAGTTTCCTTAAAACAATTCAAATTTACTTCTATTCTATAGGTACCCCAAATTTTCAGTCTTTATTTATCCTGCATGAGTATAAATAGATCACTTCCATATTTTATCTATTGTGAGCTCTGGTAAGATAAATATATATCACCATAATTTATGACTTTAATACTGCACCATCAAACATGTAGAGTAACTCACAATCATGTATAAATATAACAGTTGTTAACAAAATTAAATGACTATATTACTTGTCCATTTAAGATTTTAAAATTG
Source organism: Hydrochoerus hydrochaeris (assembly GCA_004027455.1). NCBI lineage: Eukaryota > Metazoa > Chordata > Mammalia > Rodentia > Hydrochaeridae > Hydrochoerus > Hydrochoerus hydrochaeris. The sequence continues at coordinate 12,168 of PVLA01018961.1, forward strand.
TGCTCATGTTTTTGAATGTACTCCTGCAACATATTAAAAAGTTTCCTTGAATTTCCTGTGTGATGTTATGCTTGAAACAGTTTGATGTGCTTCAGTATCACCACATATTTGTTAAATGATCTATTTTATTACAAGCAAGAACAACCTTCAAAGCCATGCTAGGTCTGGGAGGAATATCAAGAAGATCAAGAAGCCAGTTCACCTTTCCTGTTATTCAGCAGAAGTGCAGGTTCTGAGAGGAAGACAAGCCACATTTCCCATTCATGTGATGCAGCAGAAGCCATGCTGGGCCTGAGGGCAGTAACAAGAAGACAAAGGAACCAATTTGTCATTTCCATGACCTGCCAAGAGGCATGCAAGTCTTTGGAGGAGAAGAATCCAAGTACACCATTCTTAGGACCTGGTACAAACCATTCTGGGCCTAGGGAAGTAGCAAGAAGAACAACAAATCAAGTCACCCTCCCTGTGAGCCAAATACTTGAGCTGACTAAAAATAACACCCTGACCATGGATTAGGATTACTTGGAAGAGGTCCTGGATTTGGTTCCTGAGGGGAAATTGCCCAGTGTGAAGGAGGCTGAAGGGCATCAGAAGTGACAGAGAAAGGGAAACAGTTTGTGAAAACAAAAATGAATAATTTGCCAGGTAATTCACATTGAAGAATTTGGAAGAATAGTTTGAAAATACTACTAGCTGCTTAAGTCTTGGAAATACAGACCACAGCACAGCAATGCTTTTATTAATAGAAAATTTCCTTGTGTTTGATCTTCATATAGGGATAAAATATATATGATGAAAGCAAGCCAGCATGGTGTTTCCACTGTCCCCTCCCAGACCTATGCTGAAGCCACTTCATTAACACGTGCTCTTGAAATATATTCATAAGCCTTAAGTCTAGGCACCTCTGAGAACTCCTGCCTATAAGTGCATGAGGCTTTGAAAGCACATGGGGGATCCAAGCCAAAATAGGTATTATATATAAGTATGTAGGTAGGGATGTAAATAGATATCCAAAAGATAGAATGCTATTACTATCTTGAATAAATCCTTATTTCTAACCTTTATAAAGGAATCACAGTCCCTACTCCTGTTCTGCTACCATGAACAGAAAGAGCTCTCTAAGGCCCTTGACCAGTGTCCTGA
>PVLA01018962.1:0-13318 GCA_004027455.1 Hydrochoerus hydrochaeris
GAGATTGCCCCATAGATCTTTCTGTTTGGGGACTTCTGTGATTTTGTTATCAGGGTTACATTTGTTTTTTCTTTTTTCTTTTTATTTATCATTAAAAAGACACAAAAAAGAAAAACAAAAAGCAATACAGACAGACAAACAACAAGAAATCAAATACAATAACTGTATAGGTCTACAAAACAAGATGATAGGAATTTGACAATGATTGTATATTGTTACCTTCAAGAGGGTTGCTTAGATTAATAGATATAGACAAGTAAAATTGATCTAAACATGAGTATTAAGTATTTTGCAATAACTAATGCAATTAGGATAGTCATTTTAGCTATTACGTGTGTGTGTGTGTGTATATATATATATATATATATACACATACAAATTTATGTCTTTTTCCTTTTCCTTCTTTCCTCCTTTCCCTTATTCCAATTACTTTTTCTCTTTGTATAGTTACTTACCCGAACACAGTATCTATTGTACATTTTGGAACATATATAATTTTTCAGTTTCTTACACTAGGGAGACAATACAGTATTTACACGTGAGTTTGATTTATTTCACTTGTGAGTATGGTCTCAAGCTGCATCCATTTACTTATAAAAGCCTTAGTGCAATCTTTTTATAGCTGAGTGGTATTCCATTGTATAGAAATACATTTTTTATCCATTCCTTGATTGATAGGCACTTGGGTGTTTCCAAAGCTTGACTATTACAAATTGTGCTGCTATAAACATGGGTGCACATATATGGTATGATGTTTTCAATTTTTTTGGAAAAATGCCCAGGAGCAGGAGAGCTGGGTCAAATGGAATCTCTAATCCTAGCTTTTTGAGGAATCTCCACACTGATTTCCTCAGTGATTGCACCAGTCTGCACTTCCCACCAACAGTAGAGAAGAGTTCCTTTTTCCCCACAGGCCCTCCAGCATTTGTTGTTGGTTGATTTCTTGATCTTGGCCATTATTACGAGGCAAGATGGAATCTTAGTGTTGTTTTAATTTGCCTTTCCTGAATGACCATTAATATTGAATACTTTTTTATATATTTATTTTCCATTTGTATTTCTTCATTTGAAAACTGTGTATTCATCTCAAATGCCTATTTTTGGACTGGGTCCTTGAATTTTGGGGCATAATTTTTAAGAATTCTTTATAAGTTCCAGATAGAAGTCCTTTGTCTGAGGGACAAGATGGCTAAGATATTATCCCAATATGTGGATTTTCTTTTTGCTCTGTTGGAGATTTCCTTTGACATGCAGAAACTTTTTAATAAAATGAGATCCCAGTTGTTGATTCTGGGAAGTATTTCCCGTGCAGTTTAATTTTTCTTCATGAATTCTCTGGTTACTCCTTTGTCATCAAAAATTCTATCTACTTTGTCTTCTAGTAGATTTAGTGTTTTTGTTTTAAGTTTTAGATTCTTGATCCACTTTGACTTTAGTGCATGGTGATAAACATGGATCTAGTTTTAGTTTTCAGCATATAGAGAACCAGTTTTTCCAGCATCACTTATTAAAAAGGCTACCTTTCTTCCAGTGTAAATGTTTGGCCCTTTGGTCAAAGATGAGGTGGTTGAGTGTCTTTGTAGTTGTAGCTGTATCTTCTAATCCACTCCATTGATCTTCAGGTCTGTTTTTATTCCAATATGCTGATTTTATTGCAGTAGCTTTGTAATTTAATTTCAAGTCAGGGATTGTGGTGCTTCCTGCCTTACTTTGTTACCCAGAATTGCCTTTGCTATTCCAGGTCTCTTCTAGTTCCAGATGAATTTTAGGGATGAGTTCTCTAGATCTGTGAGATATACAAATGTATTTTGATTGGAATTGTATTAAGTCTGTACAACAATTTTGGGAAAATGGCCATTTTCAAAATGTTTGTTCTTCTTATCCATGAACAGGGAATTTCTTTCCATTTTCTGAAATCCTCTTCGATTTCCTTTTTCAGCATAATGTAGTTTTCACTGTATAGATCTTTTACTTCATTTGTTAGATTCCTAAGTATTTTATTTTTTTTTTGGATGCTATTGTAAAAGGTGTGGCTTCTTCTATTTCTCTCTCAGTGGTTTTGTTATAGGAATGCTACTTAGTGTATAGGCATGCTATTGATTTTTGAGTGTTGACTTTATTACATTACTAAATTTGGTTATTATGGCTAGACTTTCAATGGAGTTTTGGGGGTCTTCTACATAGAGTATCGTATCATCTGCAAATAATGATAATTTAACTTCTTCCTTTCCTATCCTTATTCCTTTTATTTCTCTTTCTTATCTAATTTCTCTGGCTGTTTCCAGAACTATATTGAATAGGAGGGTCTTGTTCCTGATTTTAGATTGAAAATTTTCAGTTTTTGTTCATTTAGTAAGATGATGGCTATTGGTTTATCATATATGGCTTTTATTAAATTGAGATAGAGATCATGTATTCCACTTTTCTGTAGGGTTTTTATCATGAATGAGTGTTGAATTTTGTCAAAAGCTTTTTCTGCATCTATTGAGATGACCATGTGGTTCTTGTCCTTGGCTCTGTTGGTATGGTGCATTACATCTATTTATTTGTGTATGTTGAACCATCCCTGCATTCCTGGGATGAATCCCACTTGATTGATCATGGTGCATAATCTTCCTGATGACTTGTTGCATTCTATTTGCCAGTATTTTATTGAGGATTTTTGCATCTGTGTTCACTAGGGAGATTGGCCTGAAATTTTCTTTTTTGGTTGGGTCTTTCTCTTGATTTTGGTGTTAGAATAATACTTGGTTCCAGGAATGAGTTAGGGAGATTTAGGTTATGTGTGCTCTTTCCATTTTCTTAATGTGGGAGTTTAGTGCTATTAATTTTTCTCCTAGAACTTCTTTCATTATGTCCCATAGATTCCAGTAATTTGTATTTGTGTTTTTATTACATTGTAGATATTGTTTAATTTCTTCCTAAATTTCTCTTGTGACCCACTGGTTGTTTAGCAGAGTGTTACTTAGTTTCCATGTGTTTATGGTGTTCTTGTGGGGTTTTTGTCGTTAATTTCTAATTTTATTGTGCTATGGTCATATAATATGTATGGAATTACTTCAATTCCCTTGCATTTGCTTAAGCATGTTCTGTGAGTTAGTGTGTTGTCTATTTTAGAGAATGGCCCATGTGCAGGTGAGTAGAATGTGGATTCTGATGTGTTTGGGTGGAACACTGTACACATCTACTAGGTCCATTTTTCACAAGTTTGATTTAGTTCTGTTATTTCTTTGCTGATTTTTTGTTGGGTTGATCTGTCTGACAATGGGGTGTTAAGGTCCCCTATTATAACTGTATTATTGTTTAATTGGTTTTTCATGTCTATTAAAATTTGTCCTACATAGTTGGGTGCTCCCATATTTGGTGCATATATATTTATGATTATAATCTCTTCCTCTTGAAGTTTTCCCCTAATGAATATGTGGTAACCTTCTTTATTTCTTTTGATCATTCTTGGTTTGAAGTTCATATTATCTGCAAACAGAATAGCTACCCCTGCTTTTTTCTAGCTTCCTATTGCATGGAGTATTATTTTCCATCCTTTCACTTTGAGTCTGTGAATTTTCTTTTAAGTTAAATGTGTTTCTTGTACACCTCATTGTGTTGGGTTTTGTTTCTTAATCCACTCTGCCAGTCTGTTTCTTTTTATTGATGAATTGAGACCATTCACATTGATGGATATAACTGATAAGTACTGACTTATTGCTATCATATTATCGTCTGTTATTGGTTTTCTACTTTTTCTGTTTGTTTGCCCTGCTTAGTGGTTTCCTTTTGTTGTTCTTGGGATTGTAGTTATCTTTGTCCTTATAGTGTCTTTCAGTACTCTTTGTAGTGTTTATTTGGTGGCCATGAATTTCTTGTTTTTCTTTGTCATGGAACTATCTTATTTCTCTATCTATTTTCAAAGATAGTTTTACAGGATACATCAGTCTGGGTTGAAAGCTTTTTTTCTTTCAGGACCTGATTGAAAGTTTGTGTTGAGAAGTCTGGTGTGATTCTGATAGACTTTTCTTCATAGGTGATCTCTTTCTTTTCTCTGATGGCTTTTAGTATTCTGTTCTTGTGCTGAATTTATGATATCCTAATTATTATGTATCTGGGTGAAGATTTATTTTGGTTATGATTAATTGGGGTTCTGTATGCCTCACTTATCTGCATATCAGATTGCCTTCCCATGTTTGGAAAATTTTCTGTTATTATTTCTGCAAATAGTCTTGGCAGGTCACTTATGTTGGCCCCTGCTTTTTGATTGCCACCTATCAATGTTATATTGTTTCTCTACATCATCTTGCAGCTGTTGAATTGTTTCCTGGTTCTTTGTTATTTTTAAGAGATCTTTTCTTTTGTGGTCATAATCTTACATTCCTGTCTTCAAGGTCAAAGAGTCTATCTTTAGCTTCACTCAAGCAGTTTTGCTAGCTTTCAGTGGAATTTTTAATTTCTTGAATATCCCTTTGAATCTGTTTCATGCATTCCAGTTCTGTCTTATATTGTCCATTCAAGGTTTCCATCATTTTATGTTCTTTTATTTTTTACTTAGATCTTCTTTAGATACACACTGCATTTCTTTCATAATATTTGTCATTTCATTTTTTATCTGAGAGATTATTTGTGACTTGATTTTGTCTATAGATTCATAGAGTTGTTTCTCTACTTCATTTGCTAGCATTTTAGAGAGTTCAATTGTGCAGTTTCCAGTCTTCTCCATTTCAGTCTCTTGATTTTGTTCTCAGTGGGCTTGAGGACTGAGACTGCCTCTTGATTTTCAATTTTGTCATTTTCCTTTGGGACCCTTGTGGCTGGCTCCTGATGGATTGCACTGGATCACTGCACTGGGCAGAGTTTCAGTCCTCCAACATCCCCATGGCTAGCCAGTACGCACCTTTGAACTATGTCACTGGATCATTGTGCTCTATGGGCTGTGAGGCTGGCTGGGTGTTCCCCTAATGTACTGGGCTGGACTGATGTGCGATGCTGGGCTCCTCTTGCTGCTAGCTCCAGGAGTGTGTTGCAGGGGCCTAGCACCTGTTTGAGTGGAGTTGAGAACCTCTGACACTCAGCTGGCTAGTAGGGGTGTACCCCATTGTGTCACCAGAACCTAGCACCTGGCTGGGTGGAGTTCAAAACCTCTAGGACCCAGGTGGCCAGGCAGAGCACAACCTTGAGTTTGGCACCACCTGGACCTTGCCTTTGGTGGGAAGAGTTCAGGGCCTCTGAAGCATGTAGCTAGCCAGAGTGTGTCCCAGAATGCAGGGGCCTAGCTTCTGGCTGGGTGGAGTTTGGAACCTCTGGGACCCACCACGTGACTAGCTGGGCTGCACCACTGAACTATGGAGCTGCGGCCTTGTGCTCTGATGGAAGGTGCTCTAATTCTCCAAGACCTGTCATAGCTGCCTGATGGGTAACTGGCACTCTGGGCTGGGCTCAGTATCTCTGTGACCAGTGAGGCTGGCTAGGTGTTCCACTGATGGATTGCAATGGGTTGCTGGGCTGGGAAGAGTTCAGATCCTCTGTGCAGCTAGCGAGGACACACCTCTAGAGTGCGGTGCTGAGGTCTTTAGTCTGGCTGGGTGGAGTGCAGAACCTCCAGAACCCAGGTGGCTAGATGGAGCATGACTCCAGTTGTGGCACTGCCTGGACCTTGCCTCTGCCTGGGAGGAGATCAGAACCTGGGGAGCATGTAGCTAGAGTGTGTCCCAAGCATATGGTGCCAGGACCTTGCTCTTGGCTGGGCAGAGTTTGGAACCTCTGGGACCTGCTGTATGACTAACTGAACTGTGAAGGTAGGACCTTATGCTCTGATGGGCAGAGCTTAAATTTTCCAAGACCAGTTGTAGCTCCCTGATGGGTGGCTCTGGGGCTCTGGGCTGGGCTGGGCTTGGTACCTCTGTGACCAGTGAGGTTGGCCAGGCATTCCTCTGATGGATTGTGCTGGGTCTCTGGGCTGGGCAGAGTTCATATCTTCTGTGTAGCTAGCAAGGACACACCTCTGGAGTGCTGGGGCCTCTAGTGTTTGTTTTATGTAATTGGGTGTGTGCCAGTTTTTGGTGTGTATATATTCATGATTGTTCTCTTTCTCTTGGAGTGTTCCTTTAACAAGTTATGTGGTGACCTTGTCTCTTGTGGTTAGTCTTGGCTTGAAATCCACTTTGCTCGCAAATATAATAGCTATTCCTGTTTTTATTCCCCAGGTTCCTATTGCATGGAGTATTGTTTTTCTGTCCTTTGAGTTCAGTCTGTGAATTTCTTTTTTGCTTAAATGTGCTTCTTTTGTGAAGCATGTTGTTGGATCTTGTCTCTTGATCCATTCTGCCAGTATATTTCTTTTTTTTTTTTTTGATTTTTTTTAAAGATTTAATTTAAAGAGAAACAAATGCATGTAAAGGGTAGAGATAATATAGAATTCCAAAAAAAAGATAAACAATAAGAAATCACTAGTTAATAAATTACATATTATCTTCTTAGAAATAGTTGTTCAAGTTACAAAATTAAAGCATACAAAGTAGATAGTCAAACAGTGAGTGTGAACAGCTATGCATGCATGAATCTCTACATGTATTTCTATCCTTTCTGTGTTAGAGGGAAAAAAAAACTTAGCAAGACAAAACAAAACAAATTCCTATAAAAACATGAAACCAAAAAGTCATACAAGGTGATCTACAATGATTACTGTGTTGTTTCTTATTATCTTCAATAGAATGTCTATATCATCAGGCATAATTGAATATAACAGTATAATTGAGTATAGCAGTAAATAACAATATTAGTAAAATAAAACATTGTAGACAGTATGAAAGTTCAAAGGCAGGTAATAATCAAACCAGAGTAGATATTCTAGTGGATCTTAAGTGCAGTTGCCTATGCTCGCAGACTTGATACTATCAATCATAGTATATTTGTTTTGATTGGTGAATTGGGACATTCATACTGATGGTTATAACTGACAAGTACTGACATATCATCACTATATTATTCTCCTGTTATTGGTGTCCTTTTTATCTCATCTATTTAATTGCTTGTTTTACCTGGTAGACTCATTATACTGAGATTCTTGGAATTGTTTTCTTCTCTGGCTCTTTCTGAACTTTTTTGTGTGCTATCTGATAAAAGTCATCTATGACAAATCAACATCATTCTAAATGGTAGAAAACAAAGTTTTTACTCTAAAATGAAGAACAAAACAAGGGTGCACAAAATCAGCACTCCTGTTCAGTATAGTTCTGGAAATACTAACCAGAGCAGTTAGATAAAAGAAAGCAATAAAAGGAATATAGATAGAAAAGGAAGAAGTTAAATTATCATTTTTCACTGACAACATGATATTTTACTTAAAAGATCCCCCAAAACTCCACTGATATATAGTCAGAGTAGCCAATATAGCAAGATGAAAGAAAAAAAGTGACTTCTGGAGGAAAACCAGGTATTTCTGCTAAAGAACTACATTAAGTGCTAGACTAACAAACATTCAGATTGTTAACTTTAACAGAAAGTAATTGATGTTGCATGTGACCATTTGTAGTTGCAAATAAATCATGGAAGTAGTTCATGTGTTTGCCATACAATGTCATAAACATGCTGCTGTGTGCTTACTGAATAGTGCAATAGTATACAGTAGTACAGTGCTCAGAAACTGAGATGTATGGAAGTAAGATGAAAATAACAGTGATGTGTTCTTTTACCTGTAACATCATTTATTTGTGTCAGAGTTCTATGATCCATTTTGTTTCATCCTACCCTCCATTGAAGGGACCTTAGCAGGCCTATGACCATAGTAGTGACTGTGCCCTCCTCCCAGGTAACCATGGCGGGCTTGCAATGCAGCCATTGATCCTGCCCTCCATTGAAGGGGCCAGGGCAGGCCTGTGACTGCACCTGTGACTATGCCTTCCATCCAGGAGTCTGCGGCGGTCCTGCGACCATCCTGCCCTCCAATGAAGAACTGTGGCTGTGCCAGTTAGTGTGCCTTCCAAGTAATTGCAGTGGGCCTGAGACTGTACCACTGAATTCAGGTAACTGGTCCCTGGCATACACTGCATGACTGGTGGCTAGAGGAAAGGCAGCCACATAGTAGGACCCTGACAACAGTACACACAAGGTGTAGAAAAAACTAGTGAGATTCAAGAGACTGGAATATGAACCAACAGGTGAAATGACAAAATGAAAAAGCAAAATGCAATCTCAGACCTCCAGCCCACCCAAAACAAGTACAAGGGACATTGACATAGAAAACATCAGAAGACACACAGCTGAAATTTCTGTAAAGACAGCAAATTTAGTAAAGAAACAAATCCATAAGATTATAGATGAAATCAGATTGGAAATGATCTCTCAGGTAAAAGAAGAGATAGAATTCATAATGAATAAATTTCTCAGCTAAAGGAGATTTCTCAGCTAGAGAAGACAGACAAAAAATAGAGGAGCATAGGAAAATGATGGAAATTTTGAATGAACAATATGGGAAACAAATATAATGCATGAAACATTCAAACAGGAAGTTAAAAATTCCTTTGAAGGTTGGAACTACTTGAGTGAAATGGAAGATAGACTTTCAAACCTTGAAGAAAGGGTCAAGGTTACTGAACATGAAAGATCTCTTAAAAATAACAGTAACATCAAGAACATTATACACCATGACCAAGAGGGATTCATCCCAGGAATACAGGGACAGTTCAACACAATTAAATCAGTAAACATAATATACCATATTAGCACAGCCAAAAAGAAAAATCATATGATCATCTCAATAGAAAAAAGCTTTTGATAAAGTCCATCACTTATGCATGATAAAAAAGTCTACATAGTCCTGGCCCTGAACGTGTGCTGGTTGAATTCCAGCACACAGGGAAATCTTAGAACTTTGCTCCCAGGCAATAAGACAATGCTCATATATAAAATCACCCTAGAATGCATGGAAGGTACCTGCGAGCCTAGCAAGGCCATGCCCAGTGAACTCCAAGCAGCTGGCAGGGGCTGGAATCCAGTCCTGAACATGGCAGTTGATTTCCAGAGACAGGGAAGCCTGGGAACTTCACTGACAGGTGGTAAGACGATTTCCACATCTGAAATCACCCTAGGATGCACGAAGACACCTGTGGGCCTAACTAGGTCATGCCCAGGGAACTCTAAGCAGCTAGCAGGTGCTGGAATCCAGTCCCACCCCTGAAATCCTTCAGGTTGAATTCCAGCACACAGGGAAGCCTTGGAACTTTGCTCCGAGGCAGTAAGACAACACCTTGCATTTGAAATCACTGGAGGACTCACAGGAGTCCCCGCAGTCCTAACTGGCCCATGGCCAGCAAACTCCATGCAGCTAGCAGTTGCCTGCAGTCTTCCCTGAGAGCCTAAAGTGGGCCAGGTGATTCCCATTGCATAGGGGAAGCTTTGAAACATTGCTCAAAACCTGGAAATACAGGAAAATGATGAACAAAATGCAATCTCAAACTTGGAGCCCAACCCAAGCAAGGGTAGGAGACATGGACACAGAAGAAAATATAAACCATACACCTGAAATTCCTGAAATGATTACAACTGAAGTAAAGAAACAAATCTGGGAAGCTATAAAAGAACTCAAATCAGAAATAGTCTCCAGGTAAAAGAAGAAATGATAAATGTAATGAAAGAAATGCTAAACACACCTAAAGAACACATAATTAAAAAATTAGAGGAACAATGCAAAAAGATAGAAAATCTGAATGAACAATATAAGAAACAAATAGAATGCATGAAGCAGATTCAAAGAGATATACAAGAAATCAAAAATTCTATCAAAAGTTGGCAAAACCACCTCAATGAAAGTGAAGATAGAATTTCAGACCTTGAAGACAAGATTGCAGCTAGTGAACAGGAAAGATCTTTTAAAAATAACAAGGAGCCAGGAAATAACAATTCAACAACTGCAAGATGATGCAAAGAAAAAAAAGTAAGATTGATAGGTATAAATGAAAAGGAAGGTGACAACAATATCAAGAAGCTATTTATAGAATTAATAGCTGAAAATTTCCCAAACATGATAATGGAAACTGACATACAGATTAGTGAAGCATATAAAACTCCAAACAGCCACACCCAAAATAAAACTACACCCAGACATATGATAATCACCATCCCAGAAATCTAACGTAAGAACAGAATATTAAAAGCTGCTAGAGAGAAGAGACAGATCACCTATAAAGGAAAGCCTATCAGAATCACAGCAGACTTCTCAACACAAACAATGAAGTCAAGAAGAGCATGGAGTGAAGTATTTCAGATCCTAAAGGAAAACAACTTCCAACCCATAGTTATTTACCCTGCAAAACTGTCCTTCAATCTGGATGGAAAAATAAGACACTTCCATGACAAAGAGCAGCTGAAGAACTTTATGACCCACCAAACCAACCCTGCAAACAATACTGAAAGACATTCTAGACAGACATAGGAAAAAAGCACTAAGCAAGGCAAACAATTAAAAAGAGTGGAAAGATGAATCAACAACAAAAAGATAATATGTCAAAAGTAAACCAATATATAACAGTTATAACTATTAATGTAAATGGCTTTAATTCACCAGTTAAAAGAAAAAGACTGGCAGAATGGATCAAGAAACAAGATCCAGCCATTTGCTGTATACAGGAAACCCATCTAACCCAAAAGGAAACTCATAGACTGAAAGTCAAGAGGATGGAAATCAATATTGCATGCAGCAGGATCCCCCAAAAAAGAAGGGTAGCAATTCTGTTTTCAGACAATGTGAACTTCAAAGCAAGAATGATCCAGAGAGATAAAGAAGGCCACTACATACTAGTTAGGGGAAAACTTCAAGAGGAAGAGAGAACAATCTTAAATATCTATGCACAAAATTTTGGAGCACCCAGCTATACCAAACAAATATTAATAGAAATGAAAAATCAAATAAGCAATAACAATTATAACAGGAGACTTTAACACGCCATTGACACAAAGGGACAGATCAACTAGACAGAAAATCAGCAAAGAAATAACTGAATCACACTTGTGAACAAATGGACTTAGTAGATATATACAGTGTTCCACCCAACAACATAAGAATATACATTCTTCTCAGCAGCACATAGAATGTTCTCTAAAATAGACCATATATAACATGCTTAAGTAAATGCAAAAGAACTGAAATTATCCCATGCATGTTACTGGATCATAGCGCCATGAAACCAGAAATTAATGCCAAAGAAACTGCAAAACCCCCAAAAACACATGGAAATTGAGTAATACGCTCCTGAGCAATCAGTGGGTCACAGAGGAAATTAAAGAAGAAATTATACAATATTTACAGGCAAATGAAAATATAAATACATCTTACTGGAACTTGTGGGATGCAATGAAAGCAGTCCTCAGAGGAAAATATATTGCTGTGAACTCCCACATCAGGAAAACAGAACAAACACAAATAACCTGATGCTACACCTCAAACATCTAGATAAAGAAGAGCAAGTCAAGCCCAAAGCCAAAAGAAGGGAGGAAATTATAAAGATGAGAGCAAAAATCAATGCAATAGAGATAAGAAAACAATACAAAGAATCAATGAATCAGAGTTGGTTCTTTGAAAGAATAAATAAAATTGACAGGCCTCTAGCCAACCTTATTAAAAAAAGGAAAGAAAAAACTCAAAAATTCATGCAATAAGGAATGAAAAAGGTGAAATCACTACAGACCCTGTGGAAATACAGAAGATAATCAATACCTATTTATACTCTCATAGGCTTGATAACACAGAAGAAATGGGCAGATTCCTAGAAACATATGAATTACCAAAGCTGAGTCAAGAAGATATAAAACTGCTGAATAACCCAATTTCAATTAACAAAATTGCAAATGTAATTAAAGCCTTACCAGCAAAGAAAAGCCCAGGTCCAGATGGATTTCCTGTGGAATTGTACAGAAATTCAAAGACAATTTAATGCCAACACTACTCAAACTCTTCAATGAAATTGAAAGGGAAAAAATTCTCCCTAACTCATTCCTGGAAGCAAACATTACTCTAATACCAAAACCTGAGAAAGACCCAACTAAAAAAGAGAACTACAGGCTAATCTCCCTAATGAACATAGATGCAAAAATTATCAATAAAATCTTGGTAAACAGAATGCAGCAAATCATCAAGAAGATTATATACCATGATCAAATGGGATTCATCCCAGGAATGCAGGGATGGTTCAACATATGCAGATCAATAAATGCAATCCACCATATCAATAGAGCCAAAAGTAAGAACCACATGATCATTTCTGTTGATGCAGCAAAAGCTTTTGATAAGGTCCAACACTTACTCATGATAAAAACCTTACAGAAAATTGGAATAGATGTCCTTTACCTCAATATGATGAAAGCCATCTATGACAAACCAACATCCAGCATCATATTAAATGGCCAGAAACTGACAGTTTTTACCCTAAAATCAGGAACAAGAGAAGGATTTCCATTATCACCACTCCTATTCAATATAGTGCTCAAAGTACTAGCCAGAGCAATTACGTAGAGAGAAATAAAAGGAGTAAGGATAGGAAAAGAAGTTATATTATCATTATTTGCAGATGACATGATACTGTACATAGAAGACCCCCAAAACTCCATTAAAAGACTCCTAGGCATAATAAATAAATTCAGTAATGTAGCTGGATACAAAGTCAATATTAAAAAATCAATAGCATTCCTATGCACTAATAACAAAACTACTGAGAGAGAAATAAAAGAAGCCACACCCTTTACAATAGTCTCCAAGAAAATGAAATACTTAGAAATTAGTCTAACCAAAGAAGCAAAAGATCTATTCAGGGAAAATTATAATACCCTGAAAAAGAAAGGACCTCACAAAATGGAAAGACATCCCTTTTTCATGGATACAAAGAACAAATATAGTGAAATGACATTTCTCCCAAAATTGTTATATGGATTTATTGCAATCCCAATCAAAATAACACTAATATACCTCACAGATCTAGAGAAATCACTCCTAAAATTCATCTGGAACTAAAAGAGACCTAGAATAGCAAAGGCAATTCTAAGCAACAAAGGGCAAGGCAGGAGGCATCACAATCCCTGACTTGAAGTTGTACTGCAAAGCTACTGTAATAAAATCAGCATGGTGCTGGAATAAAAATAGACCTGAAGATCAATGAAATAGATTAGAAGATACAAGTACAACCACAAACACACTCAGCCACCTTATCTCTGATAAAGGGGCCAAACATGTCCACTGGAAGAAAGATAGTTTCTTCAATAAATGGTGCTGGGAAAATTGGATCTCCATATGCCAAAAACTAAAACTAGACCCATGCCTATCACCATGTACTAAACTAAA
>PVLA01018963.1:0-13288 GCA_004027455.1 Hydrochoerus hydrochaeris
TGAGAAGGAAGAAAAGAGAGATAAGTAAAATCTAGAATAAATAAAACACAGGAGAAACAAGCCAGTCAAAGAGATGTAGGTATGAGTAGGAAGAATATAAATGAATGGAGGACAATCCCCTTACCCTCTATAGACTATTGGGAAGGAAAAAAAAAGAAGTAAGAGTGGGCAAAGCACTGATATACAGACATGCTCATAAAAGAGAACAGTGCAAAATAATTGGATAAAATTGTTGGGGGGAAATGTATAGAAGGAGGAAAACAGCAAAGAATGAAAAATCAAAAACAATAAAAACATTTTTTGAAGTACAATAAAGATAAAAAGTGAAAAAATTAATACAATCAAATAAAGAATAGTAAAACAAAATTTTCTATTGTTTTGGACACACAGTCCATTTCTCAGACTCATGTTGAGGAGTGAACCTTAGGACAGTGAGGATCTTTGTACACACTGGCAGGCTAAGCTGACAGTATGTGCCCTGAAAGGCACTCAGTATAGAGGTCTGCTTACAGTAGAAAGAGGAGGTAATGTGAACTTCCAGCCCTGTGCATTCCTGCTTTTACATTTTCATTTTTATTTTGTTTATTTAAAAAAATTTTTTTTCCTTTTTGGTGGTACCAGGATAGTACTCCTGACCTCACACTTGCCAGCCTGGCATTTAGGTGAGTAAGCTAAATTCCCAGCCCTATTTACTACTACTACTACTATTATTATTATTATTATTATTATTTTGTACCAGAAACTGAACTCAGAACCTTGCACTTGCCAGGCAGGCACTTATGCTGCTGAGCTATTTTAACTTCAGGAGCCTAGTCTGTGATCACCCAAGCCAGCTCTCAGCAGGGCTTCCCACATCTGCTCTCCAGCTGTCTGAAATTTTTCCATAACAGTCCTTCCTTCCCTTTTCCTTTATGGGAACCTGGAAGCATGAAGAGGGTGCAGGGCTGTTTTGGGACCCAGGTTTAAACACCCGGCCCTTTCCTACAACTGCAAAACCACCACCTTAAGCCCTATGCATCTTGTTCTCAGGTATTAGATCATAGTCACTCACCAACTGTTGACTCTGGAGGGACACTTGGAAAGCAGAGACTCACATTCTTAGTGCATCTCCAACTGGTCCCAGCTAGGTTTCTGTTTCTCTGTGAGTAGAGATGTTATTTTTACTTCCTCCCAGCTGGCAGCTGTGCAGCTGATGCCCACAGTGCTGTATGGTCTCCCATCTACAGCAGCAATCTATTCCTTCTGTATCACTTAATCCTATTTTCTTCTCTGTCAGTTCTTTATGGTTGCTGTGTACCCTCCACTCACTTTGGTTCCTTTGCCAGCTATTGTTTTCCAGACTCCAAACACTTTGTCCTTAGGAAACAGAGTTGCTGGCACTCACTGTTCTGCTATTTCCCAAGACTCTGATTATATAAGTCTATTTATAGGAATCCTTATAGATCCCCCCAAAAATCTTTAGTACTAATTAATGAATTCAGGAATTCAGCTTAATACATAATTTGCTTCCAGAAATTAGTTATTTGCATTATTATTGAGCTATCTATTCATAAAGTAAAACAATAAATAAGCTCATTTATTACAGTATGAAAAAGAATAAAATACTTGGGAACAAATGTAATCAATGTAGAAAAAGATCATTACACAGAAAATTATGAAGTATTCATGAGAGACATTAGAGGAAGCATGAGTACATACAAAGACATCCCATGTTCATGAATTGGAAGAATTAATAATGATAAAATATGCATAATACCTAAAAATTTTATAAATTGAACATAATTCCTATCAAAATTTCAGTGATATTTTCATTAAAAATCTCAGAAAAAATTTAAATACTTGAATAGGTAAGAAATAGCCAAAGGAACCAGAAGAAAGTAAAACAGAGCAGTTCCCATCACACTTCCTGACATCAAATTATATTCAAAATTAGAGTAATCAAAACTGTATACTAACACATAAAAGCAGATAATAGGGCAATGGAACATTATGAAGGGGATAGAAATAAATCCAAGTATATTTGGTCAACCCAAAACAAGAACATTCATCGGGGAAAGAAAAGTCTCTTCTGTAAATGGGCTTGGGAAAATTTGGTATCCATATGAAAAAGAATGAAATTAGAACTTTATCCAATACCCTAAAAAAGTCAACTCAAAATGAATAAAGGCCTAAATATATGAGCTAAAAGCATAAAATCTTAAGGGAAAATGCATATGTGAAAGATACTTGTTATTGGCCTTGTTAATTTTTTAAGAAATCACACCAAAATAAAAGGCAACAAAAATGAAAATAAGGAAGTAGGAGTGCATCAAACCATAAGAACAGTCATGAAAAGAAAGTGTCAGCCTGCACATTTGGAGAAAATATTTGCAAACTCTAAAACTAAGATTGAGTTAATAGCCAAGATCTGTAAATAAATTGCATAAATCAATACAAAAGTTCCAACTTACTCAATTGGAAAATGGACCAAGGACTTAATACACACTTTTCCCCAAGGAAGATATAAAAATTAGGCACCCAGTATTGGAAAAGTTGTGCAACATCAGCAACCACCAGGTAAATGGAAATTAAAAATACAATGGGACATCATCACATACCTGGTAAAATGGACATTGTGAAAATATAATCAGATAACAGTGTTGAGAGTGTGGAGAAAGTGGGTACCTGTGCCATGCTGATGGGAAAACTCATCAGTACAGCCATTACAGGAGACAAAACCAAGTTTCCTCAAAAAATGAAAACTAGAAAAGATGGAGCACACTCTGCTGGGTTTATACATAAAATAAATGAAATTAGCACGTTCCAGTAACATCTCAATTCTCATGTTCATTGTAGCATTATTCATAGTAGCTGAGATATGGAATCACTTTAAGTGTTCACTGATGGATAAATGCTAAAAAAAATGTGTGTGATGATATACTATTGTGTTTTTCACACATGACCCTAGATAACTGATTTAAATAGCTCCCAGAAAGATCTCAAGTGGCAAAGAACATGTGGGATGGAGAAAGAGCTGGTGCAAAAGATTGTTTGCTGCTGATGGAACTGGATGGAAAACATGATGAGAGCTGCTTGGGGCAATGCACTAGCTGGATAGTCACATGTCATCTCCGACTTGGACCTTCTGTCAGGGAATTCATAGTGCACTTCTGAGTGGGTATGAAGCTATTCAGTTCAGAAGCCCTATGTAAGAAAAAGGAAGAAAATATCTTTGCTAACCATATGCAAAATAAGGGCTTTTATTGACACCTGCATAGGAATGAAACCCACAGGTATTTGCTAAGATTCTTAGATTTCACAAGCTGCTCAGTACCTGTTTTCTCCCTCTCTCTCTCTCTTTTGGATGCCTAAACTCAGTATGGCCCACCCACCTTATTTGTTGTAAGTCAAGTAACAATTTGCCCATTTTTCCATGCAGAATACAAGTTCTCACATATTCTGAATTCCTCAATGTCTTTCTTCTGTTGGGTGATTATTGTGATCCAGATGGCATTTTCTCAGTGCAAGAGAAAATGCATTATTCTAGTACATAAATATATGTATTAGAATAATACTAGAATGACATATCTAAAAATATCTCTAGTATATATTACATCATAACATATAACACACATAGAGAGAGAGGGGAGATCATAACATGACACAGAAACTATCAAGAATAAGTAAAATAAAATAGACATTGGACAAAAAATCAACCTTCTAGTTCCAAGGCTGGATTAGGAAAGAAGCCTTCTTGACCAGGTTGTTTCTTGCCTCTCTGCAGCCTACAGAGATCAGACACAGTAACATTCAAAAAGTTTCTGTACATGTATTTGAGTGCCAACATATACTTATTGATATGAGTAAGAATTGTGGAGAGATTGCACCTCCATATACAGGTGGCAACTGGAGGTAGCGTGGGGGCAGGACCTCAGCTGACATCTGTTGTCCACATCCCTGGAATGCTGACGAAAGCCCTGCCATGGGCAGGACAGTGCCTATGCTTATAGTGTGGAAGCTTCTTGGGCAAAATAACAATATTGCTACAGTGTAGAAATCCTGATAGACAATTTTTTCTCAAAATTTTCGTCTTTATGTGGCATGGTGTCTACATGCAAACACTGCTGTCAATAGGATTCAAAATACCTTCCTTTTGGTGAACTCATAAGCAAGCAAATACCTGGATGAAAAAATTCCAAAGGATCTAGACAGACATTTCACTAAAGACACAGAGGTGGCTAAGAAGTCTAAGAAAAGGTGCTTGATAACACTAATCACAGGGAAAGGCAAAATAAAACCATAATAGCACAGCACCTTATATACATTAGAGTGCCTATCATAATTTTTTTAAAAAAGAAATATGACAAGTGTTGGAGAGAAAGTGTGAACAGAACTTTATACACTGATGTTGGGAATGTAGAATGGTGCAACCACAATGGAAAACACTGTGGAGTTTCCTAAAAAAAATAGCACTACTTGTTGACCCATTACCCCCTTTTTGGGGCATATGTTCAGAAAAACATAAATCAGTTTCTCAGAGAGAACATATATTCTTATGATCATTTGAGCAATACTTACAAGAGCAATGATTATGAAAACAACCTACTGTTTTCCATAATGGTTGTTTTAGTTTACCTTCCTACCAATAATACAGGAGAGTTTCTTTGTCACTGCAGCCAGTATTCATTATTTTTTGATTCTTGATGCTAACCATTGTCTCTAGTGCTAATAACATGCACCAGAGACAGCAAATATTGATGAGGCTACATACAGTATCAGTGGCTGGCTAGCAAAGCAACTCTGTGATCATCCTAAGGCTTGTCTCAGGAAGAGAGTGGCTCAGGAACACTCTGGATGATGGCCACTGTTACTGTTACTTGAGATCTAGTCTCATCTGTATATGTGTAACTGAAGTAGTCATCACTATTAGGGAATAAGTTGTTTTAGAAATAACACTGACTCTGTTACAGCATGAAGCTGGAAGAAACATACCCCATAACCTGTTTTATAATAGGATTCCAGTATAATAGCAACGCCATGATCAAGAACCAAGCAACATTGAGGTCTGGAGATAAGAATCAACCTTATTACATGGGTGGATCTGACTGGAATTGTTTCCAAAGAAGTCATGCCCTCACAGCTGGAGGAAAGAGCCATTTGTTACCTGGGACTTTATCTTGACAGCATTCATCATAATGGCCAGGTATTTCTGGAAAACAGAAACTTTACTGAGAAAACAGAAACTGAAGTAAACTGGCAGAAACCAACACCATTTTATATTCTTGGGGAGGTCATTTTGTGTTATACCAGAACATTACAAGAACCTGTTTCACAAACTAGGAAGTTGTAGACGACAGATGCCTGATTAAAAAGAGAAACAAAGCACAGGGCTCTTGAAATATGTCATCATAAATTAAAGTGATTAGACTAGCCCCCAGGATAGGACCTGAAAACTAGTCTGTGGGAAGAGTGAACAATAGTTCAAGGCACCCACCATGCTGGTCCATGGATCAAGGAGACATATGAATATCCAAGGATAAAGACAGCTATGTGTTAATAATAAAACAGCTCTATTAGCACAGGTACAAGTACAAGTGGCTTTGCTATGTAATACTGCTTCCAAAAATTGCAATGAAAAAAATGGACCTTTCCCTACCAAATGGAGAGACAGGATGTTATGGGTTCTATAATATGAAAGGTGTCATGAGCAATATCAAGAGCTAGGAGCAAGTCAGCATCACTAATCGGGTAGTCCAAGGGGAGGGTCAGAGATACGGGTTTGCTGGGATGTGGAGCTAGGCCAAAAAGCTAGAAGCATCAGGAAATCACAAGACTCTAGAAGCACCAAAGGTGATGGCAATGATTGTGGACACTGAAAATTAAAGGGCTAGCTAGAGAGTGGCATCAGTAGAGAAGCAAGAGCTCAAGGACTCTAACTGGAATATTAAGCAAGGCAAACTCCAGCTAAACTGTAGAGAAGAAGCCTGCATAGGCAAAGTTGAGGTGAGCTAGGAGAAGTCAATTCAAAAAAGGCAAGAAAATAGTTATCTGAACCTAGAGCAGTATGTAAAAGTGTGCTCCTTCCCAAGGCAGCTCCCCTAGCCATTGCCCACCAGTTGCTTCCTCTGCTGTCCCATAGCCTGCCCTACCCATGCCTGAATAAACCAAGTGGCTCTTTCACAATTTCTGGGCAGTTACTTTTGAGATGAAGAGAAAAGACAAGTGGAAACAGTAGGATCCTAGCTCTCAAGATATGCAGATGTGAGCTGTTTTTGCAATCATAAGCCATTGTGCAATGCCCTCATCCCTGGACCCAGATTCCTGGACATTTAGAAAACACAGATGCGGTGATGTCACTTAACTCACAGATCTGCAGGAAATGTGCAGATGCGATCATGGATGGAGAACATTTGTGAACTCTAAGGTGCCAGGTAAACACAGTGTGACTGGTAACCACATATGGCAGTGGCAGTTGTCCAGGGGGCAGGTGGGATAAGTATGAGTCAACAAGGAAGAAAATTGTTCTGCTTCTTCAAGGGAGTTCTCAGGAAAACAGGACTGGATGGCTCAGGTTACAGGGCAGACATAAATGTGGAGTGCCTGCTAAGCCAAGATTCATTTGCCAGGAGCTCCTGGAACCCTAGAGGAAGTGAACTGTGAGTGTCTCTGTCCATTCCTCATTCTATTTTCCCCTTGTTCTGTGACTGTCCCCTGCCATCGGGATTGTTTGTCCTACTGGTGTGAAGGAAGCACTGGTCTGAGTTCTGGCTCAAGGCTCTAGTGCAGAATTTATGGATGTGGAGGTGGGGGTCATAGTGGAGAAAGAAGATGCCCTTCTGCCCTTGATTCAGCTCCTGTGGGTCAGGTTTGCTTCCTGAGTTGGGGTAGAGTGGACAAGTGTGTTGTAACACTCCTAAGACATCAGATGCCACTGTGTGGAAGTACTAGGTTGAAACATTTTCAACTTCTATATTGGCTCCTATTCTGTGCCCAGTGGAGGAGGATCAGACAAGGTATTGTCAGCTCTGGGTTCTAAATCCACCCTGGTATCAACCACCTATGAAACACTGATACACTGATTTTTCTCCTAGCCTCAAGTCTTTACTTTTAAAATGTACTCACTGGATTAGGGCGCTTAATTTCCAATTCATATTCAAAAGAGTTGCTCTTTTAAATGAACTGTGTACCCATCTCCCTAAATTGTTTTTGCATGCTTTCTCTTCTGAGTCCCACAAGAGGAAGAAGGTAGAAAAGGAGACTTCTAATCAAAACAAGCTAGGTCAAGCCCTATTTTATGTCTTAAAACCAACAGCATAACCTTTCTCTTCCTATCCATCTCCCCAGGCCATGCTGTTTCCCCTTCTTTCCTTGCTGTTTCTACTCACACAGCCCCAGGGGAACCTGGGAGCCATAATGAAGAGCTACGAGCCTATAACACTGGCCAATGCCTGCACTCTGGTCATATGCAGTCCTTCGGAGAATGGCTTGCCTGGTAACGATGACCAGGATGGGAGAGAGGGCCCCCGTGGTGAGAAGGGTGATCCAGGTAAAGTGGGGACCAAGCACTTATCTGGTGGGGAGGAGGACCTTGAATGATAAGCAATATGCCTCTGGGTACTCTGTGATGAAAGATTTGGTGATAGGCCTCTTTTACTCAAGGGAGTGAGTTTCTCCCCACTGCTCATTCCACTAAAAAAACCCACTCCTTTACTAGCTGTCAAATGTACAAGATATGATAGAAACACACAATTAATGTCTAAAAGAATTGTTTCAATTTACTATAGTTAAAGTCCCACTGCAATTAAGCCTCTAGGAAAAAACTTCCTCCTGCTCCAAACACACTTACCCATCATACTTGCCTCTTTGTGAAGCAGTTTTAGAAGTCCTCTTTCATAAATGTTTTTAGCTGTGCTATCACAACTGCCTTGATGCCCTGGATCTATTCAACAATTTTTTATCTCATTTTCATTCTGACTGTGGGGCAGAGTCAGAAGTTGCATGGTGCTGGACTTGGAAAATACGGTAGGTGATTGTGTCTCTGTTGGACATCAATCAGCGACAGCAGTCACTATTTTTTGATCACTCTTGATTAGGGAACTCACAAAAGAGGACTTTGGGGCAAGAACAATGGAATAAGTGTGTTTGAAGTGAGGCGGTATTTTGAGGGTGATTAATGGTAATGTGTCCTTTACTGTAATAAATTTTAAATTTAAACATTCACATATTTTAATGACACCTCATATGTCAATCTTGAACACCCAATGTAATTCTCCCAAATCAATCTCCCCTGGGAACTCTGAGTTCTCTTGACCCCAAGAAAGGATAAGTAGCGAGTGAATTATTACATTGGGAGGCTTTTGGGACCCCAGTCTGGTTAGCAGTTGTTCATTTTGATTAAATGTAGACTTTACAGCATGTTAAATATTTTTAATAATTAAACTCATTCCATGGAGGATAGGAATAAAACAGGCTCTATGGCCCCCACATAGACCTAATCAAAAGAATTTGCCTTAAAACTTCACAGGGTGAAAAATAATAATAATAATAAAAGTAACAAAAACTTCATAAGGTGAGAGAGGGACCTTGATTTCTTTGTACATCCCTATGCTTGGATATTCACTTGAGTGGTTTATGTACTTCTACCAAAAGCCTTACAAGGAATCTACTAATTTCCTTTGCCAAATAAGAAAAGTATGATTGTCTTACTTTTTTCTCATTACCAGGTCAAAACAACTGACACTCAAAGTTAAAGTTAAAGATTTATTTAGCTCACAGTTTGTGGAGGTTTAAGTGCATAATCAGCTCACTCCAAGGCAGTGTGTCATGGCAAAGAGGCAAAAGTTCATGACAGTGAAAGACAGTAAAATCAACAAGAACAAAAAGAGGAAAGAGCAAGCCTCTTTTCTTCCCTTATATTGTAAGCAGGCTCCCCACCATGGGGAGGGTGTAGCACTGACACCATCTCCATGACCTCCTCTTGCACAAAATCAGGATGTTTACAAAGTGAGGACCCTGGCCCCCTGCTGAGTCACTTAGTTAAACTTCTAAACTTCTCAAACTGACACAATGAACAACATCCTACATTGATAAGGGCCTGTCTTCTGCATCCCAGAATGTAGAACTGATGAGTTACTTAGTGAAGCTTCTAGACTTCTCAAGTTGACACAAAGTAACAACCATTCTGGAAAGTTAAAAGGGCATGGGATTCTGCATTAGACAGATGTGGACTTCATTACAACTTCATCTCCACATTTGGGATCCTGTGGGACAAGGCACACATTGTCTTGAAAACCAAAAGAATATTTGCCACCAGGGACAAATAACTGATCCAAGTCTTTTTTAAATTCATCTTCAGAGTAAAGTTTGACCTACCTGCTGAACCAATTCCAAGGTTACCAGAGGTACTAGTAAATAAGGGAATTGTCAGCCACCAATGGTGAGCTCACAGACTCACCATGGAGAACAAGTAAGGCCCAGGCCCCACCTCAGCGGGAACAGTTGCACAGAGCAACCTCAAGCATTAAGGGTCCCTCTCTAACTCTGGAGTGTGAGTTAAAAGCTCTACTATAGGGGAGATGACACTTGATGATCCACAGCATTCATCCATATTTGTTTCTTCCTCAGGAGAAGTAGGTGCCCCAGGCATTCAGGGACCCACAGGAGAGAGAGGTCCAATGGGCCCCAAGGGGGAGAAAGGTGCCCCTGGCAAACTCGGAGCCCCTGGAAGTGCTGGGGCAGCAGGTGAGTCATGGGGGATCTGGGACTGGTCCGATGTGTCAGGCCCAGTTGAATCACTCAACCTAACCACATGAAGCCAGAACTGATACTGCCAGTTCACTCAAGCCTCAGTAATTTTTCTTGTCACTGATACACAGTACCAACACCCTCAACTTGAAGGAGGAAAAGTTTATTTAATTCACAGTTTGTAGAAGTTTCAGTCCATAGTTGGCTGGCTCCAAGGCAGGGTGACATGATAGAGGGGGATGGCAGAGGAAGACACTTATGGCATTGTGTCTGATTACAGGGAGTGAAAGGAGGTACCAGCAAGGAAGACAAACACTTCCAGGCCACAGTCTCAGTGTCCCACTGCTTCTTACCAGACCTCACCTATTAAAAGCATGCCAGATGTAAACCCCTAATGAGAAACCCCACCTTGAGTGCATGGGGCTCCTGAGGTCATCTAGATATAAATCATAA
This sequence comes from Hydrochoerus hydrochaeris, assembly GCA_004027455.1. Taxonomy (NCBI): domain Eukaryota; kingdom Metazoa; phylum Chordata; class Mammalia; order Rodentia; family Hydrochaeridae; genus Hydrochoerus; species Hydrochoerus hydrochaeris. Next base: position 10,177 of record PVLA01018963.1, read on the forward strand.
CAGATTCTGTATCCATGGAGGATGCAGCTCTAGGCTCTGGGAACCATCTGTAGGGAGAAGGCAGTGCTAGTTTGCATCCAGGGAAGTCAGTTACCAATGACAGGGACAGTTGTGCATGGAGGAGGAGGAGATAGACTGCTGTGTTCTGGGACTTTGTATGTGGGAAGAACGTACTGCTGGGTAATAAGGACAGGGTGTCTACAGAGAAGGTGAAAATGCTGCAAAGTGGCTGACTAGTTTACCCTGCTCTTCTCGGATCCCAGGGCTTGCTGGAGCTGTGGGTCCACAGGGACCTGTGGGTGCAAGGGGACCCCCAGGACTGAAGGGTGACAGAGGTGCCCCTGGAGACAAAGGAGCCAAGGGTGAAAGTGGGCTTCCAGGTAAGGCAGTGGCTCCTGGCTCAAGGAACTGCACTTGGGAATGGTGTGGGGAGAGGAGCCCTCTTCAGCTCAGGATTCTACTCCTCTGGGATGGGGCTGGAGGGTAAAATTAAGCTTTGGTCTTAGCTGTGCAGGTGAAAAGGCAAATCTAGGCAGTTTCCTCAACTGACCTGAAAAAAACAACAGCGGCCCTCTCAGCTCATGCATTTGGTGTTGAGCATCCAATGAGCCTGTGGATGGACAGCACATGAGGACTGTATATTCTCACTCCACACCCATATATGCAAGAACGGGAATGCCATTATTATATTCCCAGAATTTAGAATGACAGTGGCATCTGGGTCGGGTCAGTGATTCTTATGGTTCAGTTTGTCCATAGTTTGTCCATACCCAGGCTCTCGGTCATTCCTGGGCTGTGCTGGACAAGCCTTCACCTGGCATTTCCCTCCCTTGCAGACATCACTGCTCTGAAGCAGCAGGTAGAAGACTTGCGGGGGCAGTTACAGAACCTCCAGGTTGCCTTCTCTCACTACAAGAAAGGTGAGTTCCTGGACCACTATTGGCCCTAACTGATCTGGGCCTTGTGGTGGGTTGAGCTGGGGTAAGAGCTTTGGCCAGGTCTGAGAGTGAGCCTCACCCTAGGTCTCAGAGAGGGGTGAACAGTAACATACCTGGAGCTAAGAGTACAGTTGTGGGATGACATGTTCTCCAGGAGTTAGAAGTAGATACAGACACAAGTGAGTGTGGTCCTGTTAGAGGCTCACCGGGCTGGTAGGAGCACTCTTAAAGTGACCAGGTATCTGAGCACTCTCCAGATGCCCCAAGATGGTTCTTCAGACCTGCCTCCCACCCCTATGCATGTCCTGTGCTGGTCTCTGTGCCACATAAGAGGATGTGTATCACACTCCTAGGGGCCAGGTGTGGGGACCAGAGATGACACTGCAGCCTAAAGAAGCACTGAATCTAAGTACTACTCTAGGGGACAATGCAGGTGGGATCTGGCCTTGGTGTGTGGCCAGTGCACATCTCCTTTCCAGGTGCTCCTGAGCCAAGCAGGGAACATGCCACTTCTGGGCTCCAGCTGTGCTGGCTCTGCTTGTAGCTCTGAGGCATGTAGAGCAGAGGTTCTGCCCTCACCCTGCAATCCTGGGTGCCCCAAACATCCAAGATCACACCCCTTGGTTCCCTGTGACTTTTGGAATCCACCTCAGTTCCCAGCTGCCTCTCCTCCTCTTCTGTTTTCCTAACATAGGGTTTTGACACCATGCCTTTCTAAATTAGAAAAAGATGTTTTCTGACCAAGGGGTTCATTCAGGTAGGAAACAGGATTGACTTCTAGATTTCCAAACTCAGATGAGATTCAGTCATTTGACATTTCTCCCTCCCTCCACAAACACATTCATAGATGCATTCATTTGTATAGGCATGCTGAAAGAAACACAAAATATGCATATGTGTGCACTTAAATATCACCCTTCATTCCACATCCATCTACATATATGAGCTATGGGCTAAAATGTATATATAGACACACATCCACAGGCACATATATCCAGAAGGAGCTCAAACACTTTTGGTGGAGTGTTCCATCACTGGAATGCTAAGCATGAGTTATTTATATCCTACTTCTCAAGGTCATTGCCAAGGTCTGATTTTTCAAATTCAAAAAAGTACAACCTTAAGGACTCATGGATACATTCACATGGCATGTGTGTACCCACTTAAGGCAGCATGAACCCAATGAAGATGCACAGATCTCACATTGACCTTGCTCAGGATTCTCTGGGTTTCATCCTGAGCCCACAGAAAATCTTCCCTCATATCTTTGTTAAAGATGCTCAGAGACAGATGGTGAATCAGGATGCAACCTGAACCCTGCCAGCCTGAGTCAAGGAGAATAGCCCTCTCTGAAGCCTTGACAGCTTAATGTCCTGTGTGGGTTTCCATGTGTAGACTCAGAACCAGAAGGATGGGGACAGATTGGCATAAAAAGCTGCTTGGCATTTATGCAGCAGATGCTTTCATGAAGCAATCCCTAACTTTAGAGAGATGAACAATTGGAAACCCTGGGAGGGAAATGACTTTGTCTTGTCCACCTGGACAGTCATAACCAGGGTATGTCATGATACTTGATCCTCCAATTCCCATTTAAGGCTCTCTCCACAACCCTGCACTGTCCCACACAGATGCACCTGTCAGACACCCTCATTCCAACATCCAGCATTGCCAGGGCAGACTGACTGAAGAGAGTACCCACACACACACACACACACCAAGAGGCTGACCTAGGGCTAGACCTGAGCAGAAATTGGCATATAACATCCTAAGATGTCCTCTGTGTCCTCTCCTGGGCCCACTCCCAATCACACAGCACAGACACTCTATGACAGTCCAAATTATAGCAACAAAGGTAACAAAGGAGTCCCTGAACTGTGCTTTTGGTACTCTCAGAAATGGGCACAGACCAGGAAATTATTTCATAGGGAAAAGCTATTCAGTTCTACGTATTAAAAACCAATTCTGGCATACAATATGGGCTGACACAAAAAAGAGCATCTCCGAGCTTTTGGATCAGACTGCACAAGGTGCCCTCCTCAACTGTGCATTTGACAACTGCATGACTGTGGGCCTTTGACTTGACTTCTCAGCCTCCTCATGCTCTCCCTGTGAACACAGGACCCTGGCACCAGGTCCTGTGCACTTGGTGGCACTGGGTCTGCTTTGGGTCTGTG
>PVLA01018964.1:0-13308 GCA_004027455.1 Hydrochoerus hydrochaeris
TTTATCGAATGTTTCTCTCCTTTTTTTGTGTTCCTCCCTTCTTCCATCTGTATGTTCCTGAGAGATGCTTCCTGAGAGCACTTCTTTTATTACTCTACTCATATCTTGCTTTACCTGATTAGTATTTCAGTTCTGAGCTCATCTACAAGGTCCTGAAGATATCTCTTAATGTCTATCGAAGCCATGTCTGATGTTGCATGTTTGCCACCCTCAGTCTCCCTTGTTTTTCTCTCTCCTGGCTCAGTGCTCTCAGGGTTCTGGTCTGGGAGCCTCTTCTTTCCTCTCTCTCCTGTCATGGTCTTGGCCTCCTCCACATAGTGGTACAGTGCAGGTCCCAGCCCTCTTCCCTGTTGGCCACATTTCCTCTGAAGCACGCTGGTGAGGGAACTCCGCCCTCTCCTGCCTGCTCTTGTCACTGAGGTGTAAGCAGTGGCTGCGTATGCCGGCCCCTCCCCACCAGGCCAGCCAAACTTTAGGGGCCTTCACCAGGTTAGTGTGTGCTAGGTGCAGGGAATCGATTTGGGATGGCTCATTGGGTCCCAGCCAGGGGCATGACCCAGTCTAAGCAAATCCCACAAATCTGCTCTGGGGAGGGAGCAACCAACTGAAGTCACTGTCGCTCCCAGTTCAGGCTCCTCCTGCTTGATTCCAACATGTTGCCCATTTGGTCCCGCCCTTACCGTGTGGGGCTGTCTCATTTCCAGCACTGACCATGGATTAATGAGGGTCCTTTCACTGGCTCTGCTCTCCATTGGGCTCACCAACCCCCGACTTGATCGTGGCTGTGGCTCCTGTGAGTGGTGGCAAGAACGAGTTTGGGTGGCTCTGCTGGCCGGTGCGAATTGGCGAATTCAGATCGGTGCAACCTTGGTGGGTCGCAGTGAAAATGCCGTGTCCAGTAACCTTAGCTGTTCCAATTGTAGCCCCGAAACTGCATGTTTGACGAGCTCTTTTACATCTCAGTTTCTTCCTGTGTCAAGAAGATCCATCTCCCTCTGTCTGGGTCTCTCCAGGATGTCCTATTCTGGCATATGAGTTGTTTCTCCTGGGAGGCTTTGTATTTTGTTGCTCACTGATCAGCCATCTTTAGCTCCTCACTCAGCACACTGTTTTTAACTCTATCAGAAATATGCCCAGGAGGGATATGGCTAAATCAAATGGAATATCTATTTTTTTGAGGAATTTCTATCCTGGTTTCCATAGTTTTCCTACTAGTTTACATTCCTACTGACAGTATAGAAGTGTTCCTTTTCCCCATAGGTTCATCAGCAGTTGTTGTTTCTCATGTTGATGATGGCCATTCTTTCGGGAGTAAGATGGAGTAAGTGTGGTTTTGATTTGCATTTCTTTGGTATCTAAAGATGAACATTTTTTCATGTATTTATTATTCATTTTCTTCATTTAAGAAGTGTCTATTCTGTTCTTTACCCATGTTTTGATTGGGTCATTTGTTTTTCAAGTGTTAATTTTTTTGAGTTCTTTATATATTCTAGGTGTTAATCCTCTATCAGAAGAGTGGCTGGCAAATATTTTTAACATTCTGTAAGTTGTCTCTTTGCCCTATTGATTGCTTTCTGGGCTATGCAGAAGCTTTTTAATTTGGTGGAATTTCAACTTTGATTCTTCATACTATTTTCTGCACTGTTGGAATTCAAGGGTGCTGAGGAAGTCTTTTCCTCTGGCTTCAAGGGTTCCCCTTTGTTATCTTCCAGCAGTTTCACTGCTTTTGTTTTTATATGTAGATCTTTGATCCATTTTGATTTGACTTTAGTTTAGGGTCAGAAAAATGGATCCAGCTTCAGTCTTCTCCATGTGGATAACAAGTTTTTGTTAAAGAGACTGTCTTTTTTCCAAAGTATATTTTTTGGTCCCTTTGTCAAAAATCAAATGGCTGGATGTGCATGGGTTATTTCTATCTCTTGGTTCTATTCTAATGGTCTACATGTTTCTTTTTGTTGCTAGTATTATGCTGTTTTGATTACTATATGTTTGTAATATACCTCAAAATCTGGGAATGTGATACATCCCACTTTACTCTTTTTTGCTTAAGATTTCTTTGGCTATTCTGGGTCTCTTTTGATTCTGTATAAATTTTAGGCTTTTTCCCCCATAGCTTAGTATAGAATGCTGTTGATATTTTTTAAAAAGGGATTGCATTAAATCTATGGATTTCTTTCAATAATATGATCATTTTAACTATGTTAATTCTGCCTTCCCAGGAAATGGAGATGTTTTCTCATTGTCTTACATCCTCTTTAATCTTTCTTCAGAGTTTTACAGTTTTCATCATAAAGGTCTTGCTCCTCATTAGGTTGATTTGTAGGTATGTAGTTTTTTTTTGAAGCTATCAGAAATAGAATTATTTTCCTAATGTCTCCCTCAGTAGGTTAATTAATGGTATACAGGAATGTTATTAATGTCTGTATATTTATTTTGAATCCTGTCTAGTCATTTTTATTTTTTGCAATTTTATATGCCTTTTTACTCTTGCAGTTTGGAAGACTTTTCTCTTTATCTCTGGTCTTCCTAAATTTGACTATAATGTTTCTAGGTATGATTTTCTTTGCCATTATCTTTTGTGGAATTGGCTGGGCTTCCTAGGTGTTAAGATAATCTTTTAAATTAAATTTGGAAGAGGTATGCCCAATATTTCTTTGAACTGTTTTTCTGCTCATTTTCTCTCTCTTCACCTTTTTGATACTTCAGCTATGTCAGACCACTTGATACTGCTGTACAGGTCACTGACGTTCTGCTCATTATTTCTCAGTGTTTTTGCTGCTTGAGTTTCAGTTGGGGTAGTTTCTATTACTATGTCTTCAGACTCACCAACTTCAGTCCTTAATGTGCTGTCAAGCTCCTCCAGTAAGATTTTCACTTTATTATTCAGTGTGTTAAACTTTCACTGTATTATTTATATGTATTATTCAGGTTTATGAATTCTATTTTTCCCTAGTTTTCAAATATCTTTTAAAATTCCCCATCTTTTTACCCATTATCTCCATCCTTTCCTGTGAAATCTTTAACATATTTGTAGTGCTATGGTTAATTTACAGTTCTTGTCTGGTAATTATACATTTGCTTGTCTTAAGATGTCTTTTAATTGATTTTTTTTGATTCAGGGTCTTACTATGTAGTTCAGGCTGGACTTGAACTCACTTATGTATCCCAAGCTGGCCTGCAACTCACAGTGATTCTCTTGCCTCAGCCTCCCAGGTGCTGGGATTACAGGTGTGCACTACCACAACCTGCCAATTGACTGTTTTTTTAAATTTTGAATCTCATTTTCATGTTTGTTTTTAAATTGATTTTTACTATATACTAAAAGATTCTGTCATCTTTCTCTGAAGAATATTTACTTTTTTTTTTATTCTGAAAGGCAGCTAAATTTATGGAGGATAACTAATCTTGTGGTGGCTTGGTTTCCCACTTTGTTAGGATGCTTCTAGTTTGATTTTCTTCTTCATCCTGTGATTTGGCCCTTATGTGTGAGAGGTATCCTTTCTGGGGTTTTAAAAAAATTCCCAAGTGTCTTTCTACTTTAGTGGGGCTTGAACCCCAAACTGTTTTCCCAGCACCAAGTGGCAGCTGAACTCTCCACTTAGGACTTTCTACCTTACAGCTTCTGCTTTCCACAGAGCAGCTAGAGACGTGTCTTAAACATGCACAGTAGTTCAAGAGTCAACCAAGGATTTGAGTGCTATTTGTCTATTTTGGGGTTTTTCTCTCTTTTGTCATTTTCTGTTTGTTTTGTTTTGTTTTCTGAGACAAGGTCTCGCTATGTAGCCTTTGTTGATCTTGAACTCACTATGTAACCCAGGCTGGCCTCAAACTCCCAGCAATCCTCCTGCCTCAGCCTCCCAAGTGCTGGGATTATGGGTATGTGCCACCACACCTGGCTTGATGCTTGATTTCTAAGGTCACTTATTCACTAAAGTTTATGAAGTAATGATACTGCAATTCTATCCCCCACATTCAATTATTAGACAGAGTTCTTTTAGAGGGAATGTCTCTTTATCTGCTATGAGAAATGTACACATGGGTGTATTTCAATCCTTATCAAATTTCTAAAATAGAATAAAATCTCAAATTTTATTTACTTACTGCTTAATATAACTTTATTTGAGAGACTTTACAGACTACCTTGGGACACAAAATAGGAGCCAAAGACAGGACTGGCATTCACCAAATATAATATTCAAAAGGCCAGTAAACTTGTATGAACAAGTGCTCAACCTCAGTCATGAGGGAAATACAAACTAAAAGCACAACACAACACCACTAAATACTAAAGAATCACAAGAGTGTAGAGCAGCCAGAGTGCTCATTATGCTGCTAATGGTAATATAAATTAATATAACCACTTTGGAACACTAAAATTGGACATAGATGGTTCCTATGCCCCAGCAATATTCCTGGATAAACATCCGACAGGAATACATTCCACCACCTCAGAAGATATGCAAATTGTTTGTAGGTACACAATTCATCGTAGCTATAAAGTGAAGACAGCAGCAGAATTATGCATAATCCTCCTCTATCAACCATCCACCGAATATGTAAATGGTTGTATATTTGCACAAAGAAAATGAATGATTACGACACTGAAAAATGTTGATGAATTTTACAATATCTAGGAAAAGGTGACATGAATTCATAAAGAGACAAGATTGCAGTCAGGTTAGTGAGCTGGTGACTGGATGGGCTTCAGGGGAGTGTTTCTTGATGTTCTTTTTTTATCTGATTATGGGCTAATAGATACGCCCACTTTGTGAGAATCTACTGAGTTAATTTATTACTAGCATACTTTTCTAAATGTTGGCTATACTTTGATTTTAAAAAAGTACTTAAAATACAATATATGATATCCTTGTCTTACTGCTTCCATACTTCATTAAATAGCACTTATTTATATAAGGGACAATTCTAAACCCCATCAGATACAAATTGCTCGAGGAACACAAGTATAAGCAAAGCTCACAATGGGCCACTGGTAGAAAACTTAAGCAACAGAGCTGCTGAGGCTGTGGCTCATTTTATCAAGCCCTCAGTATGTGGAGATGAAATCAAATTAATTTGAGGCTACCGTAAAAATTAAATGCATGTAAGCTATGAAAGTGTTTGATTTGTTATTTTCATAACTGATCAGACAAGCTAGCCATTGAAAAGGGAACCTTTGTATCTCAGGGATTTTGCTGAGTTTTTAGGTGGCTCCACTGTAACACATTTGATAAACTTTTATCTTTAATGCGCCTTTCTGGAATACCAGTCTGACCTCAATCTGGACAAAGCCTTAGTTGTTGATGTTTGCAGGAGGTTAGCTTGCTCATTTTCTCAGCCTGTATGTTTATTATTGAATGTTAATCAGATTCATTATTAAAGATTTCATCTGCCACACAAATGCATAATTGGCTATGTCTGGGTGGCTACCTTTTAGCATGAGCAGATTGCTAAAACTGCTTTAAGCATCATTAGACCAAAATGGTGACCTTATTAAATTGTCCTTTACTTGTTTTCCAAAAGATTAGGCCTTATTAGTATGCAAACACTATAAAGAATGCTCTCAGAAAAATCTCATGAATTTCTCTTATAACAGATTTTATGCTGAAGGAAGTATGAAATAATTGTTAATTGTGTTTATTAAGCTAGTTCCTTTTGTGCATATTGTAGCCTGCCATTCGGAAACTGAGTTAAAAGTAGTGCAAAACAGACATTTCTAAATTGTGCATTGCTCTTCTACCTTGATCTATTTTATCCTCTATTTTATAGATGAAATGACAGAAAGGGAAAGAAAGATTAAATATACTCCTTAAACATGAATGCTGATTTTCCCCTAAAAAGGCATTAGTAAGATAAAGTTAAGCAGGAAATAGTCATGAAAGTGTAATTTTAATTATGAAATCCAGATTTTCACTCAACACATTTTTCTTAATATCACACTTATTGAGCTTCTTCATCTATGACCCACAGAATTTTGTTTGTAAAGAATCCATCAATGGCTTAAATTTAGCAGAGGAATGATGCTGCTAATGGTAATGTAAATTGATATAACACCATTTCTATCACTGTGGTTAGGTGGGCTTGGAGGAGGAAAAGAAATGCATGGAATTGGCTGTCATTTGCAATCTGACAATTTCAGCGTAATTGGTTTAAGTGGGATGTGCTTCATACTGATCTCCAGAATATCTTTGGTAATCTGTCTGCTCCTAAAGCTGAGACTTGGCCACAAATGAAGTTATTGCAGCCTCAGAAATGAAATCCTCATCCATTAAGGGTTCAGGTGGGCATAGCTTGGTAATCTGGTTTAGAAGTTTTGAGTAGGCAGATTTAGAAGGTTATCCTTCATCTTTCCTGACCTATGAGTTTTAGGGAAGGATATTTATGACTTTATATTTTATCTTGGAACTGAATCCTCTCAAATTTATTTATTATACATTACACTAGAGATAAGCTGTTGTCTGACTGGCATGGTGCTACTTTCCTTGAGATACGGTCTTCAGGAACACTCTGGAAGGGACAGAGGGTGGATAAATGGATACTCAAAGTACTTTAATCAAAATGAATTGTATAGCCTCTTTGTTTTCCTCAACATCTTTAAATTAGCCATGGCTTTAGTCACTCCTGTCATTCCTGGCCCAACTTTTTCTTCCTACTTGTTTTGTTCTGAGATGGGGCTTCACCATGTTGCCTGTGCTAGGTTTGAACTCTTGGGCTCAAGTCACTCTCCTGCCTCAGCCTCTGAAGGCACTGGGACTACAGGCAAACAAAATTGTGTCCTGCTTCCACTTTTAAAAATTATTTTTCCTAAGCATAAATGCCCATCAGGTGTAGGTGGGACTTGCATGCACTGTACACCGTGTGGTCATATCGTTTCAATGGGTTCTGATGGTGGACATTGTTATTTTGTGTATAACATTAGCAGACAATCAATGAATGTACCCTGAGTATGCATGACTGTACATTTTCAAGCAGATATAAAATGTGTTCAAATTAAAGTGACCTAAGCATCGTTTACCTATTAAAAAAAAGAGAGAGAATTTTTTTGCAAAGCACTGATTTCTCTGACTTGTTAAAGGCAGTCAGTGGGAACTGATGCATGTTTATTTAAGGCACTAAGATTACAGGAAACAAAAATCTCATAACACAAGAAAAAGGAAAGAACTTAATTATAAGCAGCATCTAAGAATTTAAGTAACCATTATGCATTTGAATATGAATAATGACTACATGTAATCAGAAACTCTGGCCAGAATGTGGAAATAAGGCAGTTAAGCTAAAAGATGGACCTGTTGCTTAGTAATAGCTATGTAAAATTGGCATAGTTCAGGTTTTTTTAAACATAAAAATAGCAATTTTATATGGTTAGGCCTAAGATTAATATATTGACTTATATATAGTAGGGTTCCATTGAGAGCTGCCTTTGTACTCCACTGAGGCGGAGATGCAGGTTAGATGGCTCGGCCCATAACATAGCCAAGATGTGCTCAAAAACTAATCTCAGCACTCAGGTGGCAGAGGCAGGGGGATCACTGTGAGTTCAAGGTCAACCTGGGCTACCTGGTGACACTTCTGCTTTCTTTTATCTTTACAACCTATCAACATGTCACATTATTTTAATCATCAGTGCATTGCATTATTCTTTACAGCATCTTCTAAATCATCTAGGACTTCAGTAGCCACCCGTGATTCCTGGCCTGTACTCTTGCCAATTAGTTAATCTTCCTGCTCGGCTTTAGGAAGAACCCTGGATGTGGGAGTTTAAAAACCAGAGTGGTTTCTTTGCTCTACCACTAAAACAGCTTATGGAAGACTAATTTCTTTACTCAAGGTTTCTATGGTTCTAGGGGGTGGGATTGGGATGTTTTCTTTTTACTAATAAATCCAAGCTTCCACTTCTGTTGAATTTATTCATTACTGATTATCCTTCCTTCACAGGCTGCCCCCATCTCTTACTGTGCTCATCCCGGTACAGGAAAGAACCTTGATCTTAAATAGTCTTTTTCAAACAGAGGAGGGAAAAGAGGGAGAAAAAGGAGGGAAAAGAGAAGGAAGGGAAAATTTTAAAAGCCAGGGAAAAGAACCTTATTTTAAGGAATTCGTGTACATATGGTTTGAAAAGAAGGAAATTGAAATCAAAAGAATAGCTATTCTTTAAGGTGCTTCACACCCCCCAAAGTTGTTAACAATCCCTTTCCTTTTTCTCTTTTCTTCTGCACTATCCTAAGCCCCAAATCCCTGCTTATTTTTAATATAGAACAGTTTAGTTATCACCTGCTTCCTTGTATCTAGCTACCTATGTTCTGGAAGCTCATTTTTTCCTTTTTGTTTTTTAACTTGGGATCACATGCTGAGGTAAATCCCCAGCCAGAATTTCATTTTTTATTCTCTGGTGTCATATCAAAGTATCTCTTAAGCAAAAACAATTACTTCCCTAAAGGAAATTATTCTTTTAACAATAAAGACAATGATTTTGTCACTTTACTACAACAAAATTTGAGCAAATGTCTGAATTTCATTTTTTTCCTGTAAATTGGAGGTGTTCTATCTGATTTGCCTATGTCTCAAAGTAGTATAAAGTTATATATATATATATGTGTGTGTGTGTGTGTGTGACTGTAATCTAGCAGATTTAATATATATATAATATTGTGTCATGTAATACCTGAAGTTTTATGCACATTTAAGAGCTTTAATGTGGGAAGGAACACGATATAAATAACTCTGCTAGCTTATTCGTCACCACGATAGGGAATAGTTTCATCAAAACATTTATGTATGACAAAATGGAGACCCTGAAATGCCAAGTAATTTGCCCAGTGCCAGATTTAAGTGGGAGAACCAGTATTTAAATCTAGTCTAACTGCCAACAAAGCCTGTGGGTCTGTTTACTGGTTTGTTTTTCATTTTATCTCATTGCCAGATCTGATTTACTCATGGTTTTGACAAGTCACCTAATTTATTAGAATTCTGAGGGCTTTTGTTTATAAATCAGAAATAATACTTATGCTGCCCACATCAAAAAGCTTTTCAGGATGGGCAGTGTCACACATCTGTTATTTCAGCACTCTGGGAGACTGAGGTAAGCAGGTCCAAAGTTCAAGACCAGCCTGGGCAACTTAGTAAGACCCTGACTCAAAAAATAAAATAAAATAAGCATGAGAATATAGCTCAGTGCGAAGATTTTGAGTTCAATACCCAGTACCACAAAACAAAATGAAAATAGGTTTTTAAGAATCTAACACAGTATTTTGGAGCACATTCTAAATTTAACTAATATTATATCATTGAGAAGTCGACGGAAACAAAGTGAAAGTAGACGCACATATTTAGGTGGGAAAATGTAGGATTCAAATGATATTGAGACTTTTGAGAGTAAAAAGTGCTGTAAGTTCTTCCACTGATGATTCCAAAGAATGACTTTACAGAGTGGCAGTCAGATTTCCCAGTCCCTGGAACAATGCTGGTATACTTTCTACACAGATCTTCAATAAGAAATCAAAAGTTTAGAAAGTCAGTTCTAGCCTGTATTACAGAGTCAGCACTGCTTCAACTCAGTGTCCTAAGTCATCTAAGGTAACTGTCTTGAGTCATAAGAAATATTAAGTGGTGTTAAGCTGAGTGATGGCGCTGGTAAATCTGTAATCCCAGCACTGGGGAGGCTGAGGCAGGAGAACTGTGGTAAGTTTGAGGCCAGCCTAAATTGTGTAGTGAGTTCAAGGCCAATGTGAGCTACATGACGAGACCCTGGTGAGATGCTATCTCAAAACACAAAACAAAACAAAAATAAATAGATTTTAAGTGTGGTTAACTTAGTCAGGAAAGTGTAGTGTATCATAGATATTTATATCAAAAACATTTAAGGCACGGATTTTAGAATATTTTAAAAACCAACATTTACACTCTCAAGAATTCTAGTTTTGATCCCAGCTACTTAGGAGGCTGAGGTAGTAGAATTGCAAGTCCAAGGCCAGTCTGTTTCACCAAATGACACCCTGTCTCAAAATAAAACATAGAAAGGGCCAGAGATATCGCTCAGTGATAATGCACCCCTGTGTCCAATCCACAGGACCACTAAAAACGAATCAATTTGTGCAGGGGCTACACCAATTAACTAAATATTTTTCTATATTTAGTTTCTTTTGCAGGTGGTCGGTTTTTTTTTTCCTTTTAAGAGACTTAGAAATTTAGAACTTGTCCAAATTGAGAAGAGTATGTCTCTCACAATATAGGTAATGACAACTGGATCAAAAAGATTAAAACTATTGATGTAACAAGTTCTTACAATCCTTAACTTCTAAAAATACACATTTTTCATTCTAAACATCAATCATTTTATCCACAAATTCTAGCAAGGTCTTTTAAACTCTAAATCAGTTTTGATTATATGTACTCAAGTTTAGGGACTCTAGTTAAGTGGGTGAATTTTACAAACATGAATGTGCATGCAATTTTTTGATTGTTAAATTTTGACTGAAAAACATTACAAAAGAATATATATTTTTGTTGATGTATGATAGTTGTAATTTAAGGCCATCATTTGGCTTCAGTCCTTATAAATCCACTTACGAATAAAATTTCTATAAATTATATGATGAGAATAAAACTGATTAATTTTGCCATATATGCTCTCTTAAGTTATGATATGAGGTGACTTTTAAAGAAGAAAACTCATTTTGTTTTAAAAGCATCACGTGGAATTTGAAAGGTCACATGTACCTTGCAACAGGAGTGCTTAAAGAATTGTTTGCATATTGTCATTTTATAAATTAATGCAGCTCTGCTTTCTAAGTTGAAACTTAAGGTTATGTGGTCTAAGAAGGAAATCAGGATCTATTTAAAATCTACAATAACAGCTAGTAACATTAGCACTAAGGATTAGATTTTTGCATATTCTAATAGTCATTCATATGGGTTTGAATTTTGTGCGTAGTCCCTCATAAGAGTGACAAAACATCACTTCTTTGTTATTGGCATGTTATTTGACTCTGTAGGTGTGAATTCAAAACATCCATCAACAACAACAAAAAGAAAGGATTGTTCCCAACATTATATAACTTTTATAAATGCCATAATTATGTTATTTGATTTTTCTACAATCTATTTTTAATTTTTAAAATTTTATTTATTTACTTTTTTGTTTGTTTGTTTGTTTGTTTGTTTTGAGACAGAGTTTCACTATGCAGTTCAGGCTGGACTTGAACTCACTTTGAAGCCCAGGCTGGCCTTAAACTTCAATCCATCCTCTTGCCTCAGCCTCCCAAGTGCTGGGATTACAGGTGTGCGCCACCACGCTTGACAATTTTTTAAAAAGTTTTACTCATTTATCTCTCTTCATTTGTTCCAAGGCTTAGGAGAGGGTCCCAGAGAGCTTAAAAGCTGTCCAGTGGCTGGAAGAATGTGGGCTCCAGCAGAAGCCATGAAGCTCGGGGATTCAGAAGAGCCCAACTGCGCTCGGGTGGCCTCCAGTGGTGCTTGCTGGGAGTCTCCTGAAGAGACCAGCACTCAGCCCAGCCGGGGGACTGGCCAGCCTACAGGGTGAGTCAGATGGTCACCCGCATTCTGAATGAGTTTCACCTCTTCCTCTAGGAGGGCACAGAGGTAGTGGTCTACACAGGTAGAGCCCAGGGCACGAGGATCCCAAACAGCTTGGTTCAGCTTCGTCTCCTGGGCTGTAGCAGCTTCCACAGCACACAGGGCTTGAACCCCACGCATTCTAAGAAGGCTTCTGCATGTTCTCGGGGAGGGTAGAGTCACCACGCTGGTGTTATATCTTACAGAGATACCGGACATCCTCACACCTCTCCCCATCCAAACCATGGCCCCCAGAGCTACTTCACTGTGATGGAAATAGAAGCCCAGAGACAGGTGTGCATAGGAGCCCTGCAGGTGCAAACTGACTAGGTGACTGATGGTGGCATCCACTCTGGTGAACCACATAAAATAGTGCTGGCTGACTCTGCTGGAAGTAAGAGATGGGGAGTAGGTAATCCTAGAGGTTAGAGTGGAGAGGACTCGGAAGGCAGCTGGAGGCTAAAGGAAAGTGACTTGGCAGGGCTGTTTACACACCACTGAAGCGAGACACAAATTCACAGAACCTCTGTGAGTGTTGCTCTATTTTTATTTTAATTGACATAATTTTGACATGTGCTACTATAAAATGTCTCTAAGCAGAGGAAATTAAGAATTGTTTTATGTATGTGAGGTGATGGATATATTAGTTAACTTAATTGGAGTCATCATTTTATAACGTATGTTGCATGTACCTGTAATCCCAGCACTCAGGAGGCTGAGGCAGGAGGATTGTGGTTAGTTCAAG
This sequence comes from Hydrochoerus hydrochaeris, assembly GCA_004027455.1. Classification (NCBI taxonomy): domain Eukaryota; kingdom Metazoa; phylum Chordata; class Mammalia; order Rodentia; family Hydrochaeridae; genus Hydrochoerus; species Hydrochoerus hydrochaeris. The sequence goes on from PVLA01018964.1 coordinate 12,314, forward strand.
ACTAGCCTGGGCAAGTGAGCTCAAGGTCAGCCTGAACTGCATAGCAAGACCCTGTCTCAAAAAAACCAAAACACCAAAATAAAATAAAATAAGACATTATGCTGTATATCTCAAATGTATATAATTTTACTTGTCAAATATACTCAGTAAAAAAAGAAAAATTGACACAATTAAAGATGTAGATCATCAGTTTTTCTTAAATATCAGGGAAATTAAATAAGGCTTTAAATGTTTAATGTTGCAAATAAATTTGTTTTGAGACTGTTAGTTTTGTAGTATAGTAGAAAAACAAATAGCTTTTTAAAATAATTTGAAGCCTGTACCAAGTAAAACTTGACTGTTTAACATATACTGATATGTTAAAGTTATAAAGAACTGTGGAACTTGCTTTTTAAGAAAGTTAAATCATTTGAGCAGGAGTTACTGAGTGCTGGGCATTGGAAATGCAACAGGGAGCAAAGGCAGAAATCCAGGGACCATCATCTGGGAAGAGGAGTAGGTGAACTTGAAAATTATGCAAATAATGGACTAAATAATGAGAAAGTATAGCCAAAGAGATGAGACATGTACATACTAAAGACTAAAACACTGATGAAAGAAATCGAAGACAACACAAGTAAATGGAAAGATTTTATGTTCATGGATCAGAAGAATTAATAGTAAAATGTTCATGCTGCTAAAAGCAGTCTATAGATTCAGTGCAACTTCTATAAAAATTCTGGTGACTACTTTCACAGGAATAGGAAAAATAATTTTAAAATGTATAGAAAGCCACAACCACCACCACAACAAAAACCTCACCAAAACCTCACCAAAACCAAACCAAAACCAAAAACTAGGAATAGCCAAGGCAATTTTGAGGAGGGAAAACAAACAAACAAACAAAAAGACCCCTGGGGCCGGGGATTTAGCTCAGTGGCATAAGCACCTGCCTGGCAAGCGTGAGGTCAAGAGTTCAATCCCTGGTACCGCAAAAAAAAAAAAAAAAAAAAAAA
>PVLA01018965.1:0-13308 GCA_004027455.1 Hydrochoerus hydrochaeris
GAGGAGAGAGGCATAGCCATGCCCTGCAATAGGAGGAAACCCCCGTAACACAAGAAGATGTCTCAGAAAACTCTATATTTGTGATCCAAAGGAAAACTACCAGCCCCAAGCCTACCCTAGTGATGCCTTTATTTTGGGGGGTTGGTGGTAGAGGGGTTGCATTTTAAGTATATTTTTTAGGTTTTGGGGGGAGGTAAACAAAGGATCAATGAATAGTGCATCATCAACAAAGGAGCAAATTAAAAGCCACACCCGTGTTTTAATGGCCAGTCTGATTTGTCTGTCAGAATTGTATCCCTTTCTGTTTTTCTTCCTTCACAAAGAAGTTCCTTCTCATTTTCTCTAATTAAAGATTTTGCCTGTGAACCAATGCTATTACCTCAATTTTAATTTCTATCATCACTGAAGCAAGTTCCCATGTGAGCCTGTGTCCAATTCAAATAAGGCTTATTTTCACAGTGGTCTTGGATTATCTCCAGTCTGGGGACCCTTTGGAGGGACTTAGTGGTGGTTATTTATGTTTGGGGAGGCTGTGCTTTAGTCAGATAAGCGAAGTTGTGGTCAGATTTCCCCTTGTATCTACTACTGTCATTCCAATGTTTTCAAGTGAGTCTTAGCTACCGACACACGCACACGCTCACATCCACGCATTTCTCCCATCAGCAGCAGCAGCAGCAGCATCCACCTCTGCTTTTCTACTGGTTTCCAAAGGGAAAAGGCATGGGTGTGCGTTGAGGAGATGAATCACATCCTCCGGAGCAAATGAGGCAAAGGTTTCTTTGCTGTGGTCAGGGAAGAAGTGAGATTGGTCCTTAAGCAGCATGTGTAAGGGTCTTAGGGTGAGTGCATGTTTATTGACTAGAAAAAAATTAAAAGAAAGAGAGGAAAGATAAATAATCCCATAGCACAGTCATTTTAGATTCCTGCAGATCTGTCCTTTATTATAATGAGTACATGACACATCTTTCAGTCAGGGAGCATAAATGAGTCTTTGCAAGCTAACACATTTTTAATACCTTGACTTACTGGGATTATTGGAATGTTTGAGGGAAAAGGAAAATTTCTAATATTTCTTGATCTTACAAGACATAAACATAACAATGCCAAGTGACAGGGAATTCTCATTTTGTCAGCATGTTAATCACAAATTTTTCATAGTTTCCCCAACAACTGACTTAGGTGAGTAACAAAAAGAAGACAGACATTTCCAAAGCACTCCATGTGGTAGAGCAAAACATGCCCTCAATATGTAGCTAGTTCAACTGGAATTTGTCTCACCTTTTAACTAACTTAATAGTCTCAGCAAATTCTTTAACTTCAAGCTTCTACCTACAAAGGCATTATTAAAGAGCTCCTGGGGTATTAAAATAACTGAGGTGAAAGCACTTGAAATGTAGTAAAAATACATCAGGACCAAATTACGAGTATAAGGTCTGAGCGAACTAAGCTGATCAGCATTGTAAGAAGCTAATGTAGAAAAGCTCAGACATAGATTTATGTCTCCTTTTCTTTTGGATGCAACATATTTAACAGAATGACTTTTACAGAAGAAACAGAAGAAATGAGCAGAGGAGCCGGAGCTGCCACTTTTTGAACGTGTCACTCCTTGCCATCTAGGTGTGAACTGGAGGCTGCCAAGGTGGTGACACTGTGGGATGGTCTATGCATCAAAATGCACGGGCACCTCAGGGTTACCCTCACAGGCAATGACCACTCGCCTGGTCCTCGCCGTGGCCCGATACCTGCAGGCAGGGGCCCTGGAATTTCCTATCTCCCTGCAGTCTGTGACCTTCACAACACCTTCATGACAGTTCATCAGCCCATTCTTGCACTGGATACTGGTGGTGCTGCAGATACTGCGAATGTTCCAGATGTCTTCATGGATGAAGCTGTTGAAGCGCTTGCACCTCACACTAGTCATCTTCCGTCTCTGCATCATCAAGTTGCAGTAACTGTCATCGCCCCCCGTCTCCTGGGGGTCCACGTGCTGCCGCAGGAACCGCTGGTACATGCGATCCTGGCCGTAGGAGGGCTGCACCAGCCCAAGCCCCAGCAGGGTCAGCAGCAAGAGCAGAAGCAGCGGGCGGGGCCTCTGGGGATCCATCACCACCGCAGAGGTGTCTAGAGGGAGCAAGGGCCAGAGAAGAGACGGTAAGAGCTCGGGCCAGCAGAGACAGGCTGAGAAGGGCGAGCCGGCGTCTCCGGGCCCAGGCTCCTCCTTCGCCCCGCTTTCCGTGTATAGTTTCCCGCCTCCCCCACCCTTGTCTTCCTAAGGGTGCATATTTTGCCAGGATGTACGTCTCTGAAAACAGAAGCCTCTCTTTTTTCTCAAAAGCAGTTGGTGTAGCCATGCAATAAGTCACAGCCAAATTGATTGTGCTTGGTTGCCAAGATTAGATGTTGATCAGAATATACAAAAAGGGAAAACGACAAATCTGGAGTTATACACTTTCTAAGATAATTACTTAGTATGATCTCTGGGTTTCGGTTCCTGGAGGCCCCATGTGTCAACAGTTTGGATAGACTCAAGTCAAAGAAGTTTATGCACCGATTTTCATAACTTACATCCAGGAGTCAGGGGAGGTAGAGAAATGAGCAGAGTAAAATTTCGGACTAGCCTTGACTGTTCTTCCAGTGATGTAAAATTTATTTTTTTCAAATCTTATTAATCTCATAATGTTTTTTTTAACCAGGTTATTAAAGACTGGCTCAGAATTGCCTCTCTACCAAGTTTCATGGGCTGGAGGTGGGCGGGACAACTCGACTACACTAACTAGCCAGATGCTGCCATCTGAGGGTCACTCCTGGCATTAATAACTGTGATTCCACCTGAGTCTTGCAGGGAGGCGAGGTTGATTGACTAGAACACACCCATCCCCTCATTCAAGAAGTGAGCAACCTAAAGCAACAAAGACAATTTTTCAGAGTCAAACGAATCCATTTCTTTATTTGTGCAGTCTAAGGGGTGGCCCCAGTGACATCCTTATTTGATGTAGTCACTGCTGTCCTTTCTTTCCAAAGACCCTGCCTCATGACAGCCAGTCCCACTGTCTGAGTGACTGAAACCGATGCCTCATGACAGACTGTCCTTCCAGAGCCTGTCCTTTGATCAGTGATGCTGACCAACAGCAAACATAATGATTCTCTTTAAGTGTCACCTCCTATCTCCATGGCCATCATTTTGCCTTTGCACATTAAAAACATAAAGCTCCACGTCCAATTACTGTGCCTAGAGTTACAGATACAAGATCTTGTATCAGGAAGAGAGAAAGCAGAGTCGGGGGAGGCGGGAGGCTAGGGAAAGCCAGCGCCTGATTTACTCCTCTCTCTGTGACTGGTGGACACAGCTTCTGAAAGAAGAATGTGTGTTTTAGCTTCAGCAGAACAATGTACTTAGGTGGTTTTTCTCATGTTCCCTCTAGCTTTACACTGCTTCTGTCTACTTTCTCTCATCCTTCTGTTTTGTTACCAAAGACACAGTTTGGTCTAGGAAGAAAACTGACTGAACTCTTTGCTCCCGCGCTGCCGAGAGGTAAAGAGCTCTTCTGCCATGTTCTCCCACCATGATGTTCTGCCTTCTCAGGTCCAGAAGCAATAGGCCAAATAATCAAAGTAATCACAGAATGAAACTGATGGAACTGAGACAAAATAAGCTTTTCTTCTTTTTAAATTGATTATCTCAGGTATTTGTCACAGGGGCTGAAAGCTGACTAAACACTGTGTGAACTCAGTGAAATTCTTTAAACTTCTCTTAGCATTTTCCCTCAAAAGTTAAAAGATCATAATAACATCTTTCTCTCAAAATGCTATGAATGGTAAAACATAAAATTAATGGAAAGTATTTAATACAATGCCTAGCATTTAGGAAGTGTCAGTAAATGCTGACAATTATGATCTTTACCATTTCATTTTTCCTGTTTTCCTCTACTGTCTTCAATTGGGATCAAATAATGAGTGACTAAAATGAGTTACAGTAGAGATCTCTAACCCATCTTTATTTTGTAGAGTTTATTGGATATAATTGGAAGTCTGTTTTTAAGTGATTCACTTGAGATAAAATGACCTTCTGTACCTGCATGGTGGAACACCCTGTGACCCCAGCACTTTGAGGAGCTGAAGCAGGAAGACTGAAAATTCAAGCCCAGAAAGTTTGAGTCTGGGTAATTTAGTGACTGAGTGAGACCCTGTATCAAAATTTTAGAATTTAAAAAGGGGTGCAGAGACAGCTTAGCATGAGGCCTGGATTTATTCCCCCATACCACACACACACACACAGAGACGTGATTGTTACTTTTCTCATTGCTGAGACAAAATATACAACACAATTTAAAGGAAGAAAGATTTATTTCAGCTCACAGTTTGACGGGCTCCAGTCCACAGTCCCCTTGCTCCCAGGCAGGGCAGCACCGCAGAGATGTACCGCAGAGGAAAACCAGTACATGGTGTGGGGGGCAGGCGAAAGGCGGCAGGCAGTAAGGAAGAGCAGCAGCTGAAGCAACAGAAGCAGCTAGCTGCCTTCTTTCTGATCCTTTTGTTCCATCTGAGCTATCTGCCCTGTAGGTGGTGCCACCCACACCCAGGGTTGAGCAATCTTAATCCCAACATCACATCCTCAATCCCAGTATCACACCCTAGACCCAGCTAGCTCCAAAAAGCCTCACCTATGAGTGCACGAGGCTTTGGGGGGGATCTAGATACAAGCCATAACATTCTGCTCCTGGACTCCCAAAGACTCATACAGTTCCCTTTATGCAAAAGGCATTTAGTCCATTTCTAAGAGTTGCCAAAGTCCTAACAGTTTCAGCATCGCTAAAAAGTTCAAGTTCAAAGTCTCCTTAGCTGTGAGTCCTGCACAAATGAAAGTTAAACATTTCCAACATACAATGGCCTAAGATAAGCATTACAATTCCAAAAGGTGCAAAGAGGGGGATAGCACGAAATGGGAATCAAAGAAAATCCAAAACTTAGCAGCTCAGACATTCACTCCTTCCCATAAATCCATTTCTAGCATCCAGGGCAATCTGTGGCAAGATGGGAAGTTCGAAGAGCTTGGATGGCTCTACCCCTACAACACTGCCAGTGGTTGTAACTCCCATGGCTTCTGTCTTGAGCCAGCTCTGCTCCTTCCTAGCAGTCTTCCTCAGAAGATCCATGTTCCTGGCTTCTTCAACCATCTAGGGTCTTTACTCAAGGTGGTACCACCCACACCCAGGCTTGAGCAATCTTTGGTTTCACACCCACAACCTCATCCACTGACCTCTGAGGGGGCACACTGTTTGGCCCTCCAGACCTTGTTCTGAAACCTGGGTGGAAGTCTTCCTGACCCTACAACCTTTGCATTCTGCATGTACTTAGAACAAGCACCACATGGATGATGTCAAAGTATGCCACCAACCAGAGCAGTGGCCAGGCTTACTTCCCTTTTGGCTGTAGGAGTTGAATGCCTGGATTGGCTGATGCTATAAGCCCAATTCACAGGCAAAAATTCCCTAGGCTTCTGCCATGCTACAACATGGTGCTATGGGGCTCTCTTTTCGAAGCAAAGTCTTTTACCTTTGCAATTTTGAGCCTGCAAAGGGTGATGTCCTGCTGGTCCTTGTGATATCCTCAGGCCATCTTTTCTATTGTCTTCTTTATTCTCAGCAACCAAGTTCTCCTCTGATCCGTCTTTGCTACTGGAGCTTTCTTTCTAGCCAAACTCAACTTTTTTTTACAGTATTCTGCTGGACTCTTTGCTGATAGGTCTGGCCAAAAGCGCCCAAAAGTATCTGTGCCACTGCCTCAACATTAGACTACCTTGAAATTTTGTCTAGTAATTAATTAGCATCTCATACTTAATCGCAGTTTCAGGCAAAGTCTCTAGAGAAGAGTACAATTCAGACAAATTTTCAGCCAAAGCACAGCACACATGGTCTGGAGTCCCACAGCTAATGCAGTCCTTCTTCCCAGCAAAAACCTCATGAGCCTGGTCTTTACCTGCTGCATTTGCAGCAGCATTCTTGTTTTCTGACCTCTGACCAAGATCCTGCATCAAGCACAACTTAAAGCATTCCAGAGCTGCTTCTTTAACCAGCATCTCCAAACCTTTCCAAACTCTTCCCACAAGCCAGTTCCAAAGGCTCCTAAACCACATGGCTAGGCATAGTCACAGCAGTGACCCAACTCTTGATGCCAAAATTTGTATCAGTCACAGTTTACTAGCGAAACACATTTAATACAAGATACACAAATATGTAAGAATTTACAAGATGGCTTACAATAGCCGCCACACAGTCAGGTGAGAAAGAGTGCAAAAGATCTGTCTGCAAACTGGACTGCTAGACGATCCAGCCAAAAGCCTGAAACTCACTGTAGCGTCTTACGCAAGTCCATGTCAGGAGACCTAAGGATCTGCAATGGAAGCTAGAGTCTGTGCTGCAAATCAGAAACGATGTCCAACGCAGAGGTGAAGACTGGAGCTCCTCTGAAGAAACAGTGTCTTCTTTCTTCATTTCCCACTTAGGTGGCAAACTCATGGGCTGCCGTCATTCCCACCCAGTAAATGCCAGTAAATTTTCAATAAATCTCCTTAGCCACACCCATAACTATGCTGGTCCAATCTAGTTGGTCATTTCATACTCAAGTTGACCCAATCAGTTAACTATCACACTTGTGATAGAATAAGAGATTAGGCATTCAGCTGCTAGCCCCCTTAACAGGTGAGGAAGTATCAGGTGCTGACCTAGATCCCTGATCTCCCAAGCGAGTGTACAGTGGAGGTTTAGATAAAATGAGACAAATGTTATGATTTTAGGGCTTCAAAACCCTTTAGTTGAGCTCGAGACTCCAAGGGCTAAGACAAAGTCTTCTCTGGACCGCCCACTTTTATTTTGTTCGAAACAAAGGGCAGGGAAACTGAGGAAAGCACAGGAAATAAGCAGGACCTTGGGAGTCATTTCAAAGACTTCTCCACGTAGTAAATTACGCCAATTTAGGAGAACTCTGTTTTATCTCCACAATGATATTTACGGTAGGTGTGCAACTGCAGGACTGAAATTCCTTCAAGAGCAGCCTCTATTTACTTAATTAGTGCTGGAGCCAAGGTGTCCTCAGCTGTGGCCTTATCTTGCCCTTTGAGGTGTCTCTGGCCTGATAGATCACTACAGACCTCAGCCAGGGATCAGTGATTCATACAGGTTCACTTACTATGAATCAGCTCCCGTTGCCAGGCAAGGGGCGGAGGCCTAGGACAGACTCACAGATAAACACAGAAAGCCAATTAGTTAATTTTAAATCCTGCTCAGAGCTGCTTCATAATTGTCTCCAACAAGGAAGCCCCTGACCCCAGGACCATGTGATGCCCATGGAAGAGGCATTTCCCCTAATACCAAGTAGGCCAGGTGTGTCGGAGTAGCACTTGTTTTCACCCTATGGTATGTCAGCACTTTACGTTCCCCATTAAGATTGGGTAGAGTAATAATCTGCAGTGCTTCTGCCTCTCCTCAAGAGGAGGATCGTAGCTGGATAACTTGAGGTAGTTTCTGACAATAACTAATTTGGGTTTTTTGTTTTTGTTTTTGTATCAGGGATCGAATTCACGACCTTGCACTTACCAGGAAGGCACTTACACCACTGAGCTAAATCCCTAGGCCCACTAGTTTCTTTTTGAAGAAACTTTAAAGACCATTCAGATCTTTTACAAACCACCATGGAATCACCTCATACAACATTAACTATCTATGAATGCCCCTGCATCAAACAATAAAAGTGACTCTTCACTGTAAATTTTAACTGGTTTTTAGAATTTTTAAAATTATTTGTCTGCAGCTCATTTAATTTGTGATTGGCTATAGCTTTTGTTTTGTGAATCTGCTTGTTTGTTTGAGACAGGATCTCACTATGTAGTTCAGGCTGAAAATGAACTCACTAACTGGTCTACACTGGTCTCAAACTCAGGGCAACCCCGCTGTATCAGCCTCCCAGGTACTGGGATTACAGGTGTGCACCACCACAACCGGCCCAAGCTGGGTATCCTGTGAGACATTGTCTCAAAAAAAAGAGATACATTTTAATAGATTCTAATTATTAGTTTTTATTTTTTAGTTCTCTTGTGGTACATCAATAAACATTTTCATCTCAAATATTTTTAGCCCTTAAGAAGCCCAAGGATCTTTCAGTGTGGCTAATGATCCTGGGAGAATGACTGAGTCTAGAGGAACAAATCCAGGATTGTCTTGGTGACGTGGAAGGCATGTGACTGAGTGGACAAAGTGCACCACCTTTCGCATCAGCATCTGGATGAGTTTATAATCACCTGGTGAGTTTATAAGAACTACAGACACCTTTGGTATACTGCTGAGGAATGCCATGTGCATGCTAAGAGATTAGATGTGTCAAAGCAAAAGCTGCAGTTTCGTAGTGACCATAGGATATTACAAAATATTTATGAATCTGTGTCTCGGTCTCATGGGTCCTATTTCCAGGTAAGTCACCACTCATGTGATCTCGGGCAAACGACTCACTGTTTACCTGTCAGTGTTTCCCATTGGCACTTAATCTACAAGAGGGCAGGGATGGTACTATTCGCCTGGAATCAGTGCCTCAACACAGGCCCTTAACATTGTCTCATGACTGACTCATCTTCCTCTCTAGGCCTAAATCTTCTCATCTATAACTGAAGGAGTGGATTAAAAAGCTCTGAAAGTGCACAGTTGTCACTGAACACACTGGAGCTTTTCCAGTTTCAGCAGCAGAAGTCCAGTGACAAGGGAAGCATAAATACAAATGATCGTCAATTCAGGTGCTGGCACAAGGCACCAGCTGGAAAAATAGAGGACAGAGCGAGCTGTGGCCCTGCTTCACCGAGACCCTTTAACCTTTAGGGCTAGCTGGGTCGGCCGTATCGTCAGAGGTAAGGCAGACAGACACTACCCCGCAGGTTTGCCTCCCAAAAAGTCTCTCACTTTTCAGCGTTTGAAAGCTCTCAGGTCTCAGTCTGACAAGGCAAAGGGGCAACTTTGTTTTCGATTTGCAGAATCTGCACATTGATTTTGGACCAATGTACCTAGGGTTTCCTCAGGCTCAGGGAAAACTTCATTCCCCATACATTCAGAGACCTCCTCCCAGCCAGCAAACCACGCGACTGACTAACGCTGTCTAACACCCGCTCACGACTTCCTCACCTGTCCCGCGGGACGGTTCCTTAAAGCCAAGTAAAGTGAGTTCGTCAGGAAGCAACAAAGAGCCAGACTGTCTGTGGTGCAGAAATGCATCTGCCCAGGTCACGGGTGCTAACCTCACTCACCCACACGGAACTCACCCGACTTTTGTCAGTGGAATTTGTCCCACTGCTCTTCAGACGCACTTCACTACTCAAACTGATCCTTTAGCCTTGACAGGAATTTATTTTCTCTTCTTCCCAAATGCAACCTCAACACACCAAGTTCCTCAACCTTAGCACACCAAGGGGTTCACTTCACAGGGTATGATGAGTAAACCACGGTCATCGTTTTCAGAAACAGTCTCACCATCCTCCGAAGGGAAGCCAAGGGCATATTTCTCCCTCCATTCTCTTCCTTCTTTCTTCCTTTCAACCTGCCAGTTTCTTTTGGTTACTTTCTTTTGGTTTTGGAATGCAAGATTAAAAGCATCAGAAACTTTGTTCTCAAAGGGCACCCAAGCCAGGCACAGTGGCACATCCTGTAGTCCCAGCACTTGGGAGGCTGAGGCAAGAGGATCACTGTGAGTTCAAGTCCAGCCCACACTACATAGTGAGGACTTAACCCTCCACCACCAAAAAAAAAAAAAAAACCGAAAGAAAGAAGAAAAAAAGAGGGAGGCATCCAAAACTTTTCTAAGAAAAGAAATTAGTAGGGAAGACTAGAGCAGGGCTAAAAGTGCATTTTCTTTTCCTTTCCCTGTCAAGCCATACATGATCTATAATGTGGGCAGAAGCAGGACTATTTCCGATGCCTTTCAGCAAAGGATTTCCCAGAACTTGGAGATTTTTATCACAATTCAGACATTCTCCCTAAATTAGAAATTCATCCACATGCAGGCTATCCCAAGAAAGAGCTTTTTTTTGTTGTTTGTTTGTTTTACATTTTATCTTACGCATTTCTTTTCCTAGTCTCACACTAAAGGTACCAAAGGACCCCAGGGAGGAAAAATAGCTTCATCCAAATGGATAAATGGCTAGAAATAGTATAGATATAATCAAATAGAACAGATTATCCAGGAGAAAGGATCTTACAAAGTCTGGCTGTTTCCTTCTAGCTGGAGATGGGTTCAAATGTTTGTTCCTCGGACACAGGTTCCAGCTGTGTGCACCTGGAGGCTTTCCTGGATCTGAGTCATATGAAGCAGGGAGAGCAGATACACAGATCACCAGACTTGGCAGAAGCGTGCAGATCAAGGGCATTCACCTTTTCCCCGGGCCTGATTGGGTCAAATATTAGCCACCTGAAATAATCAGAAATTTGTTCAGGAGTCAAACTTTATAAACACGGTCTATTGCCCAAAAGTTGCCTCTTTTGATTCCTTTTCTTTCTCATGCCAGGATTGCTTTTTCATAATTCCTGTGCAGTGGTCTGGACCCATATGTTATAGGCCAACTCCAAGAACTGGCTTGGAAGAAGTCTGAAGAGTAAAACAGGCTCTCCTGGCAGGATGCTTTTATATTACACTTTCTATTTGTCCATAATGTAGTTTTGTTTCATGAAAGTATGAGAAGCAACTTACTCCATAGATTTCATAGAACCATGAAATTACCTCTATAGGAGGTTTTGGGACCTGTATTATTGTATGCTGCCCGCCTCAGCCTCCCAGCTACTATGTCCAGAAATATCCTCACCAGGATACCAGCTAGGATTCTCCTTCCTTTCGTCCTTACCTGACCACAGCACACTATCCCTGAGCACCCAATCCTTCATTCCCTAAGCACAGCTGCAAAAATAATTATCTCCAACATCAATGCCACATTGCTGCTGCAACCACTCTAAAACTGAACGCTTTCCCTCTCTAAACAGTGTGCTAAAGTTATCAGATCACTTTACACACCCATAGTCATCTCAGGAAAACGACAAGTGTTTCCCAAACCTGAGCGCTCAACTCCACTGATGCTGGATCTACAACTGTGTAGATTTGTTCTTTCCCAAATCTTCAGTCCTGTGTTGTTGTCCACCCACCTCCCAGGATTCAATCTGCTCACATCTGAGGTGACAGCCAGGGCAGCTGCATTCCAGTAAACAACTGCATGTGAAATCATCACCATAATTATAACAATCAACATTAGCTTTTATCGTATGAAGCTGTCATATTTATGACTTCTTTAGTCACTTCCAAGACTGTGTACAGTAGATGTTACTTAAGTCTGGTTCGCTTAAACACCAAACAGCAGGTCAAACAGCAGATAAACCCTGGAGTCTGACATCAAGGCCTCTGATTAGAGGAAGAAAATCGGTCAGCTTTCCAGACTCAGCTTGGCAACACCTCCTCTGAGCCCTGAATAATCCTCCTCAGTCCCATCCAGTCCTCAGGGACACTGCCACTAATTTATATGTGGCTTCACAGTATTCAGTTTTCACACCTCTGAGGACAACCCGGCAACAGAGATCCCAACCTGACGGCTTACAGCGCTTTGACTTGACTTCCACTCACCCAGGTCTGTGTGAAAAGTGGGTGGCTTGGCCTGAAGGAAGCCTCTTTGTGTAAGCAATTATTAAGGATGCTTCATAACAGGCATCATGGATGGCAGGGAATTCAAAGGCAGCTTTCCAAACCCGCTATGGCCCCCTGACATTACCTAACAGCTGCACCTGTACCTAACTGGGGTTCACCCATCAGGCTCCTAACTGGGGTTCACGCATCAGGCTCCTGGGGGAGCTCGGCCACACAGTTAACCCACAGTTGTCCAGCTTGAGCCCAGGAGAAGGTTTTCTCTCTCAGTGCCACCAGCCTGGCTTTAACAGCAGTTCTTTGTGCTGTGAAGGGCCTGAAGACATAAGGAACGAAAGTGGGTAGATGGAAGAATCTAGAAGCAGATAAAGGTCCTCAGCTTCTCAACTTTGCTGGGGCACAGCCCTGTCCGAGTGTCAGGGGCCACAGATTATAAATTGAGTCTAGAGCATGTCTGAGGCTCTCCTTGTCCTGGCCCGCTGAGCCGGACAGGAACGAGGAAATTCCCAGCTGTCTCTGGCTGCAGCTGAAAGCCCGAGGCCTAGTGATGCCACAGTGCTCCCAGGCAAGACAAGACCTGCTCAAGATAAGGCACCTGGGACCTTAGTTTCCTTATTTCTCCTCGTCTTGTCCTTGCAAGAATGCTCTGTTCCTCTCACTAGCCATTAGTGTTCCCGGAAACACTCACTGTCCTTCACCCACGGTCTCTGACACAGCTGTAATCAATAAACACCAAGGTTCAGCTGCCCCTGGACTTTTGCTCCTGCAAACAACTGGCCATGCCCTGTCCCTGCTGTCCCTTGCAGGGTCTCCGATACCCTAACTTTGCATTAGTCCTTGTCCTCTTCCCTTTCCCTGTGCCCTCACCCAAATCCTGAGCTAAAAGAAAGAAGTTTGGGTAGCGAGAAGAGCACTAAGCAAACCACAAATGCCTCCTCAGTGCTCGGCACATTGGGGGACTGGAGTCTTTGACAAGGACGAGGCAGGTGCGCCCCTGCCAGAACCACCAAATGTCAACGTTTGTTCTGCCAAAGGCTAAAGTTCCAAGTGCTTCAGGAGCAAAGAGAAATAACAGGACACAGGACCTACATGACAGTGACTCTACTGGCATCCAACACAGTAGCCAAATGTTCCGTTTTCTTTTGTGGGAAAACATATCATTTGCAAGTGGTGCCTATTTTAAACGAACACCATAGCACTTTTGAAAGAGTCACCGAAGAACTGAGCTCTCAAAAGTTACCAACCACTTGTTTGTGGGGAGCAGGGCTGCCAGGCCCATTGCAACATCCCTAAGGTCTCATCAGTCACTGATGGACTCAGCAGTCCCAGTGCAAGCAGCAGCCGACGCCCACAGCCTGAGAGGACTTCAACGCCATGGCCGCACCCTGCTAGCAGACACAGGACTCCACTCTGACCCAGAACTCACGGACACGCACCCAGCACCATGGCCTGAAGTATCGCTCAAGCACGAACTGGCTGAGCCAGAGCAGCTTCTGGTGTTAGAGTTAGCCCGCACTCCCGGGGACACAGTCAGATGCCTTCTCCACCTCTGGCCCTGCCCCTGATCACTGGGGAGGGTTCACAACCTGCTCACAGCCTTGACAATACAGAAAGGCACTTCTGCTGTTCTCTTGAACTTCACACAGGAAGTTA
>PVLA01018966.1:0-13304 GCA_004027455.1 Hydrochoerus hydrochaeris
TTAGGATTGTCCCTGCCTGGCCCTAAGCCTGGGGTGCTTCCTGCTTGGGGCTGGGGGTTGCTGCCAAAGGTTAGCAAATATATACTCCAGCTTCTAAAAAATAAAGGGGGATTCAGATTCACTCACAGACTGGTGTGCAGTGTCTTCTGTCTCTCACTCGCTGACTCCCTGTCCACCTTTGGGAACCCTCTGCCCTGCCGCAGCTGGACTCCGGCACTACACCATTAGTGTTTTCCCCTCCCATGGTGTCCTGGACACCTCCAATCACCCAGTCTAGATTTTCCTGGCATCCTCGGTACTCTTGCTCTTTACTTCGTGTCATGCACCACTCCCTGACCTTTGGTGGGTTGTAACCTTTCAATTTTCCTGCTCCTGTCTCTGGCATATAAGGCTGCTATGCCTTGGATCTGGAATTCCCCTCAAGGGCCCGTGAGTCCAAGCCTCAGTCCCCAGGTTGGTGCTGCTTCAAGGTGATGGGGTCTTAGCTCACTGGGGCTTTGCACTTAAAGGGGATGTTGGGGTTCCAACGCCTCCTTTTCCTTTGTCTTTTTGCTTCCTCTCCATAAAGTGAACAGCTTCCTCTGCCACCCATCCTTGCCATGATGTATTGTGGGGCCACAGGTCCAAATCAATGATGTCAACTGACTGTGGAATAAAACTTCCAGAATCATCAGCCACAAAACCCTTTCCTCCTTAGTAGGTGAGCATCTCACATGTTTGGTTACAGCAACAGAAAGCTGAAGGACACAAATATATTACTGCAAATGACACAATCAAAAGGAAGAACATGAGCTCTTCCACCTTGATGGAGAGCATCCTGGGTGCTGTGTAATGTTCCTTTGGTTCGACTCAGTGTCTTCCTAAGTCCTGGGCTCTCTCAGGAGCCTCACTCTTCACAAATGACCTAACTCACAGGCAGCACAGAAGGTAACAGGAAAACCAGTGTCCCCAACATCATTCCAGTCTTTCTCTTCGACTCCTTTAGCCACAAGACCCTGGAGCAGCACATCCAGACCCCTTCTCTGTTATGGTTTAGGTCACAAACTACCTAATTACACCCTCATGTGCTCAGAGAGTTTCCAGAATCTCCAGGCTTCTGGAAAGTGACCGGGTCATGGGCACCATAGCATCTCTGTTGTGAACTCCTCTTTTCTCTTCCTGTGCTTCTTGACCAGCACGATGCGAGCAGCCTTCCTCTCTGCCAGCCCTTTCACCATACTGTTTGGAGCCAGGAGACTATGGAGTGAACCCATTAAAACTGCAAACCAAAATAACCCTTTTCTCCTTTAATTTGTGGGTGCCAGGAGTTTTGTCCAGAGATAAAGAAAATGACAAAGATATCTTTGCTCATGCTATCTTGTCATTTAGAGGTTCTCAATTCTAACACAAAGCTGTTTTGGGTTTTCTCCAAATGCCCCTAATATTATAGATGCATTTCCTGCAGAAACGACCAGATTTGCAGCTACCCAATTACATACAGGTCACCTCCCCCCTAAACACCACTGTGAGACGAGGCTACCAGCTGGAGCCAACTCAGCGCCCAGCAGCAATTACCCTTCTTCCTACGGAGAGCGGTCAGTACATACTGATTGAATGGATGTGTATATATCTGTATTTGCAAACATCAGACTCAATCCCAAGGTAGACAGACTGAATTCAATAATGAATTGATGAACACTTCCTTCTAACGACCTCAGTGTGCAGATCGAGCTGAATGTTGCAGCAGGAGAACATCTGATGGGAAAACGAGGGTGCGAGCACCCCTGGCCAGAGCTGTGAGAAACTGCAAGCACAGTATCCTCCTGGGGGAGGGTGGAGCGAGCACAGAATGACAGAGGATGGCAAGTAAGCAACCCGAGAAAGACACCAGAGCCGAAATAAACTTACCTTGGGTAGCAATATAATGATTGGGTCGATGATAGCCCTAAAAATAAATGAGAAAGAATATTTAATAAACTTAAAATCAGTAAGGAGCACAGAGGTCACACGCCAAGTCTGTGGAAATGAATGCACAGGCAAACACCGACAGTCGCGTCACTTGGATGTTCGCTGCGGACTGGAGACCATCGAGTTTCTCTTAATAAGCAAAGGTACATCACCCGCGGCTGTGCCTGATGTGCGCCAGAGGTGTGCAGAGCTCCGTCACAGGTCGGCTATGAGATGTTGAGTGAGCAATAAACACTAACAACTTATGGATCTGCTGAATAACACGACCACCACTCTCATTAACGCGCAAACGGGCTGGGAGGGAGTGACAGATTTTCATCTGTGTTGGGGATGTTACTGGCAACATGCCAGGGGCTTAACATATATTCTGCTACATGGCTGTGGACAGGTACATCAATAGCGGTAGTCAGGGCTGTTCTGAACGCTGCTGATGCCGGGAGAGGGTGCTGGAGCAAAGGCGCGGACTTAAAGGGGCAGTGATTCTGCAAACTTCCTCTTTTTGTCATGACCTTAATACTTTCCATTCCGTCCCCCGAGATCTGTCCCAGACACTGTGCCCAAAGCTAACTGGAAATGGAAAAAAGAAAGTGGGGAGGAAACACAGATTTCTCAGATAACTTAAATGTGTATCTCTTAGGTTATTTTTGTGCTTAAAAACAAGACAACAGCAGTGAACCACAAAAGCAAACATTCTTTTATACAACTGACCTGCAGACGGTCTCCAGGTACTACCCTGTGTGGCACTGCAGGCTCATTCCTGTCACCTGCTGTGTCCCCCAGGGCAAGAACGTTACCTGCCTTGCTTGCTCTGTCTGTCCAGTAGCTAAGAAGGTTCCTCCCACTAGGAGGAGCACATTTGATAAACGGAAGTAGCTCACAGTCTAGAAAGGGCCACCACTGTCCCTTCTCAGCCCTCATCTACCTGACCTACTCACCTGCACGGATTCAATGGGTCCTTTTAGACTTCCTCTTCACTTGCATCCAGGATATAACTCCCTCCCTGGCCACCCATCCTCAGTTTTCCTGGCTGGCTTTTTCCCTCCCCCTTGACAATGGCACTGTCATGTCTAGCTCATGGGCGTTTCCCCCACTACACTTACTCCCCTGGTCACCTGACCCGGTCCCATGGGTTCAGTATCATCTGGATCCCGATGAACCCTGTACTCTTATTTCCAGCTTAGATCTTTTCCTTGAAATGTGAATGCTTGCCAGTCGCCAGCGCTTCCCTTGCATGTCCAATATATGTGTACAGCTTAACGCACCTAACCCCAAACTCATTTCCTTCCAGTCACTCCCAAATCTGCTTCTCCCCCGGTCATCTTGTGAGAATCAAGGCATCCTCGCCTTCTCGCCCTTCTCATTCTGTAGTCAGTCTGCCAGCAAATCCCACCTGCGCAGCCCTCCCTCACGGCAGCTGAGGATGGTACCATTTCTCCTCCTCTGCTGTGCAGGCACGGCCAAGCCACCAGCGTCTCCCTCAGGCTGCTTCCATAGGCACCAGCGGGCCTCCCTGCTCCCCAACCAGGGGTCCTTGCTGGGCAGGCAGAGCCCTGCTCCAGTCCCCGGGTCTGACTTGCTCCACCCGCTGGCTTCGCCCTCACCTGTTCCGTCCCTAACCCTTTCTACTCCACTCACCTTGCTGTCCTTCAGACCCTCCAGCAAGCTCTAGCGCAAGGCTGATCCTCCCGACACCTGCCCGGCTCCATCCTCGTCTCTGTGGACTCCAGCCGCTCTGTCCTGGCTGAAGCTCACCCGCACACCTGGCACGCTACTGCCCCGTGACTTCAGCTTTCTCTGCAGCATGTACCATTCCTTGTCCACGATAGGGAACCCACTTAGTTTACTTCCTGTCCGTTTCTCCCAATTCGATCATCAGCTCCATTAGGTCAGGGATTTTCTGTTTCTTAAATTTTGTTTTAAATCCGAATTGTCCACAGTTACAACTCTAGGACCCAGAACAGCAGCTGACACATACCAGCTGCTACATGAAATCTCACCAACTCTGCACACTGGGGCCCTGTGTGTGGGCTCTTCTCTGCCAAGATGAAATGCACTCTCATACTCAGGGCATTTTCATGGTTTTACAGTCTTGTGCAGGCTATTTCCTTGGGATGAAACACCTTCTGTGCTCCGTGTCTCTGCACCGCTACTGTGGAAAGCTTAGTGAAAAGTGTCTCCTCTACAACGCCTACTCCATTCTCCCTCACTCAGTGAATCATCTGTCAAACATTACTAGGGGAAGGGACACTGAGAAGAGAAGAGCACTGTCTCTGTGCTCGAGGACCCAGCAGGGAGCAGAGGGAGTGGGCCGGGAGGGTGGCACTGTCATGTGGCAAGAGGGGAATGGAGAAGACATTTCTCATTCAACTCCATGCCGTGTTGCTGTGGGAGAAGGGGTAGGTGCTGGGCATTCTGGGAACAGGGCCATGAACAGCCCACGATGGCCGAATGGGTGCAGCGCCGGATGGGTGATGAGCTCAATATGCCTGATGCAGAGATTCTGCTTTGATGCTGATGACTGTAACATCAAACCTAAAATGAGTATGATCTGATCATTAATGAAACAGTTTAGGGCCTTTGTGGATGAGTAAGATATAAACTGTTCTTTCAATAATCATCCTCAGGCTCCACTCACAAATCTGTAACTACACTGCCAAGGTTTTACAACCAGCACCAAAACTAACAGGCTTATACTCTTTCTCAGGGCGCTCTTTCCTAGCTATCATGATGCTAGTTACTTTTAGTAGCATCTGAGTTACAGTCAATTGAGAAAATAGAACAATCCATATGTATGTTGTGTATCCCTTCCTGAACTGCTCGAGACCGGGATTTTGGGTTCCAGACTTCGGAACAGATGCCAAATGCAACAAGGTGTCTTGGTGGTGGGACTCATGGCTAAACAAAGAGTTCACTTCTGCTTCCTGTGCATTAATGATTCTGTGCTCGAAATAAAGCTTGCGCATCATAGTGGAAGGGGCTGGAGGAATCTTGGTCCCTTGGGGACACGGAATAAACTGGGTGAGTTCTCCTGGGTTTTGACTATGACCTGTCCCAGGAGGTCAGGGGTGGGATTTTCCACGTGTGGCACTGTGCAGGAGTTTGCAAAAAGCTTTAGATCCTGGATCATTTGGATTTGGGGCTTAGGGAGGCTTCACTTGTAGTGCATAAAGATGATCCCCAGCAGTACTGGTGGATTAAGAAACCATGTGTCTTGGGAACCCCAGGGAGCTGATGTCTGTTTAATGTAGACCCAGACTTAGCAGGGAACCACAACTTTCCCTTGATTTTCTTGGGCTACTTTTGATTTCATTCATGCTTTCAACTGAAAACATGCTGTCTCCTAAAGAATTTGTCCTAATGTGAGACATTCAGTTAACATGATGTGGAATGAACAGAGGCCGTCTTCAATAATTCAACAGCCTACATATTTAATGCCGCGCCTTGCTCACATTGGAAGCCCTGGCAAACAGTTGCAGATGACTTTGAAGGCAACTGAAAAGTGCACTGATGACAAGAGATTGCAAATCACTGCATTAGAAATTAGGGAGTTTTGTCCTATTAATATGCAAACAGATTTTTTTTAAGAGTGCCAAATAATTATAAGTTGTTGCCAAAAAAAATGGAAGTAACATTTTCTTAGTCCATAGATAGCAAAAAAAAAAATGTATAGGGTGTCCCAGAGGAATTTATCCACCAATAGGCTTAGTTGAGAAGAGAACAGTTATCTACACCATCACGGGAGAGTTCCGTGGGGTGTGGTGCGAGATTCATGTGTGTGGTTTCAGACTGAGTCTGACACATGTCCATTCATCTTACGGCGGACCCCACTGTGGGGGTGTACACCAGGATGACTGGGTTTAATGACAGCTTCGAGGTACTTACATCGATGTAATTCCCGTTGATATAGTCTGAGTTGGTGTCTCCCTCGACTGTCTGCAGCCGCACCCGGGAATGATCATCTGCAGGGAAAAAGGAAATCACCACTGAGCAAGCCCTCTGTCAGGCTGCTGCATGCACCACCCAGATGCCACTGTGCACTCGTTGCTTTGAACGCTGCTAGAATTGGGCTCTTCAGCAACCCCAAAGGTCTGTGTGTTGAAGGCTGGTACCTGCCTGTGGCACCACGGGAGGCGGGGCCTAGTGGGAGGAAGTGAGGTCACTGGAGGTGTGGCCACGAAGAGGATGTTGGGACTCAGGCCCCTTCTCTATCATGTGCTTCTTCCATGACGTGCAGCCTTGCCGCAGGCCCAAAGCAACAAGGTCTAGAACCTTTCAAGCCGTGTCAGCCAAAATAGCCTTTCCTTCTTTTTAGCTTGATTTCTCTCAAGTGTTTTGTGACAGTAATAGAAAACTCAGCAACATAAAGAAAAATAATTAAATAGCAGATATTTTCTAGACTTTCTACTTTGGCACTGAAACTTGGAAGGACTTAAAATTTTTTAGCTTTTATGGTAAATCGCATTAGCCCGTTATTTGATCACCGACACATACATAGCATTGGAGAAAAGCTGGAGACTTTTACATGCAGTCCTGTGTCTCACAATGAGGTTATTTCCTGGACTAAAGTTTGAATAACTTCACTTAGTCACACACATCCCCTGAGGTGCTGGAGGCTGCCTATGACACCTGCCTTACAAATGATGGTGACAGGTCCAGCCCACTGTGGGGTGTGGACATGGTCCACAGGTCCTCAAGGCAGTGTCCACTTCTCTAAGTCCTCTCTGGGCTAAGAACATCTGCAGGTGACAGCAATACTACCGCTCACTGGTTGTGACTCTGTGCCAGGAATTGAGGCCTTGAGCTTCTGCTCTGGAGGAGGAGGTAGAAAGTTGGACCAGGACGAGCGGTTTCTCTTCGGGGTAAGATGGAGATGTGCACCTCCAGTCACGATGTCTGACACAAAGCACAAATGCACTGCATTTATTTCCCAAGCAGAATATTTTTCCCACTAATACTATTGAGATGGCTCAGTGATTTCCACACAAATCTATCTTTTGTAAGAGAAAAGTGCTAAAAGGTTCACAAGGGCAGTGGTTTCCTCTTTGCATCACTAGATTAGGGCCTGGAACACAGTATGTTTCCCCCATCTCAAATGTTTTAAATCTATTAAAAGCGAAACGTGGTTTTTGAAACATTACATTTTTTTGAAAATTATTTTTGATGTTAGATGTATAGCTCAGTGGTAGAATACTTGTTTAGCTTGCTTAAGGTGCTGGGATCCACTCCTAACACACACACACACACACACACACACACACACACGAAATCTTATTCACATTTTTTTCAGTGGTGGAACCTTTCTTTCAAACATCCATGGAACCCCAACTTTAAGAAGAGCTCAGAGCCAGCTCTTAAGTTTCCAAGGAGAGCAGGCCTGACCAGGCACTGTGCACACTTCACTCCAGTAAGGCAGGGCCTGCTAGCCAACAGCTTGTGTTTCTTTCCAGGGCTAACCGTACCCAACATGGCATTTGGGTTAGTGGGTAGGAAATCTGCAGGCTTAGAGCAGAGGAGGATAGGCTTTTGGTCCCTGATCAGACTCGATTCTTGGCCTGATGGGCTAACAAGTAGAAGCCACAATTTCCTATTGGTTCTGGATCCTCACTCTCCTGTTGAATGTTTTGTTTGTTGTCAATAGCAGAGGCAGAAGGAAATCAATGTCAATTTTCAAACTTCGCTTCACTTCATGTGGCAGACAGATTAATTCACGTCAGTGCCTCACGGCAAGTAGGGTCTCAATATCCCTATAAGGAATCCAGTTAAAAACCAGATCGGAGAACCCAGAGGAAGAAGCCGGCGGGCACTATATCCTTCTGCTCCACTCAGGAGAGCACAGGACGGGGCAGCTGGGTGGGGCAGGATCTTGGCTGGGAGTGAGACTCCTCCTGCGACTTCTCAAAGTGTCTGTATCTCTCTGTGCCTCAGTTTCCTTGTCCGTGGATGGGGAGGGGAGGGAGTGGTGGACTCACAGGCTGCTCTGCCAGGTGGCCCCTCCTGAGATGTGCCCCGTCCTCCCTCCACTGAGCTGAAGGCCATGGAGATAGTGCCTCCCCTGCTGGCCACGGAGGTCAGCTCAGTGGACATGGGCAGAGATTAGGAAATGGGGCTCACAACACAGTCTTCTGTCCCATGGCAACGTGAGCGCAAAGAGTGAGATCTGACTCCATCTTGGGCACAGCTGCCCTGGTACCTGAAAGGATTTGGTGCCTGAAATCCTGAGGCCACCAGATCCTACCTTGGCGGATGCTCGAGCCCCTCCTATAAAACGGCACAGTATCAGCACTTAACCTATGAAAGGCCTAGGTAGTCACACCCAACACAACGGAAGTGCTATGCTCACTGCTGTCACGCCGCCGACTGCGGAACAGGCACAGGGGAGTGGAGTGTGTAGACGCTCGGCACAGACAGAATCTTCCCAAGTATCTGCATCCAGAGGTTGATGGGATCTGTGGGTCCAGGACCTTCAGCTATGGAGCCTGTGCTTGTCGGCGTCCAGGAAGGGTCGGCTGCGCTGAACAGAGGACAGGCCCGCTGCCCCTGGAGAACGCACTGGAGTCCTGTGATGGCGGCTCCTGGTCGTCCAGGGTCAGCGCCTGCCCGTTTCTCCCTCCGCCTTGGTGCAGGCTGACGGGGGAATCCGAGACAGCCCTAGACCAGAACTTAACAGGCAGGACGGAGCCCCACCCCTCATGGAGTCAGGGAAAGAAGTCCAAAGCCAAGAACAAAGACGGCTGTGCCAGCACCGAGCCTGCAGGTTCCCAGGTGTCTTCTTGGACGTCAAGTGCTCAGCCGGCTATGAAAACAAAGGGTACAGGGGATCGGGGTACCGTGCTTGCCTAGCACCTGTGGGGGTCTGGCTCCATCCTCAGTACCGCAGAGGAAAAGGACACCGACTGCGGAGCACAAACGCATGTGTGTCCGGGCTCATCTCTGTATGTTTTTTTTCTTTGCAGTCTCATTTCCTTTGAATCAGAGGCCAATTAAGATGAAAATATATCAACCATTCTTTTAGGAAAACTTAGTGATTCTCTGTAGTTAAATTGGGTCAAATTTCCATGAGGAAATGCCCAAGGGACACTTCTAGCAGGTGGCAAATATGAGACTCACTCAGGCGAAAGACCCCAAGATGTTCCAGGGCTCCCCATGCTAAGCTCTGTGCCTCTAGGAGAGGTGTCTCTCAGGAACTAGATCTTTGGGTCACAAGGAGGAAGTCTGGAGAACTCAGAGGCACAGCTGTAGTGCAGAGAATCCACCGGGATTTGTAGTGAACAGGAAGTCCATTACTAACCACAAGACCATGGGGTCAGGACTCACCGGATGGGGGATTTCTGGGTACACAGCACAGTGAGCTGAGAGGCCCCGAGCTTTAGAATTATTAATTCCCAACCAGATTTTTCACCCAGCATGGGCATTTTTTCTTGGCTATTTCAAAGACGTTTCAGGTTCTTATTTTGTAGAAATTGAAAGTAACAGGAGCTCTGGCATCTCAGAGACCCTGAGATGGGTCTGATGCTGGCTCTTCCACTCCCCTGAGCCCGAGCTGGAGTGGGGAACTTGCACAACTCTGAATCTTGCCGGGTGAAGGTGAGTGCTATTTCCTAGGCCCGCCAGGAAGATCAAGTGAAAGAGGCGGGGCGGTGAGCTCTGGAACCCACGCAGTCAGCTCCCAGCCAGAAGCCTTCGCCTTCTCTGTGGAGGGAAGGCCACGCTCGCCGAAGCTTCTCAGCAGGATCTTCAAAGCAAAACAGCCAAGGCGCTGGCTGGGGAACTGTGGACAGCAGAGCCAGCCCAGCCTAACACCTGGCACAGCCGATCTTTGGGGGAACAGACAGTGAGCTGATTTTAAAGGGGAAGCAGGAAAAAGTGGAGACAGACCCCTGCCACATTGCGGCTCCCACTTCCACTGGGAGCCTTTTGCTGTGGCATCTGGTGGTGTACAGCACGGAGCCCAGCACTGCTGGCCCTGCAGAACCCCAACTCTGCCCTGACCTGGCTGGGTGGCTCTGAACCAGGGCCTAACCAGTGCCCAGCTTCCCCCGCTGCGGAAGGGGAACAGGATGGCACCCACATTTTCTACTTAGCATGGGAATGCAGTGAGTTAATATAAGTAATGCGTTACAGAAGTCGGAGACACGGTCACCCCTAAGTACGAGGTGGCGATGGCACCTCATTACTGCCATGGCTTCGTTCAGGGCTTAATTTTCACCCTGTTCATTTCGTTTGTGCTCCAGACATTTTCTCTCCAGGGGAACCACGCTGAAAGGTGCATCTCTACAGCAAACTTCTGTGTCTCACCACTGCCTCTAAGCCACTCAAGGGTGCTGGCTGGAAATGACCAACAGCAGCCCTGTGAGAGGGCCCCTGGCACGACCCTTAAATGGGGCAGAGTGAGGAAGAGCGGGTCACAAGGCAGACACCCAACAAGGGCCCTTCACACGACGCACCCACAGATGGGCAGGGCTCCACCGCCATCACTGACTGCAATTAGAAACATTCGGGAAAGGGTTTCTTCCTGTCCTCACCCCCCGAACAAGATGCTGTAACAGCGATTTCCACAGCATTTGCACTGCAGTAGGTATAAGTAGCTGGAGATGATTTAAAGTGTTTGCAGGAAGAATACAGGTTCTTTGCTAACCCTCTGCCACTGCATACCAAGGATGTGGGCATCTGAGATGTTGGCAGCTGGGGTCCTGGTCCCTTCCCTGGAGGAAGGGCTGACTGCTTTGGAGGTCTGCACCCAGCTGACAGCCGGAAGGATGGCATTTCTGCTAGGGGTAGAGCTTGGAGTGAGTTTTTATTTTCATCTTTATGATCTTATGTACTATTTCAACTGCCTATGTGGTTTATACCATTTTTATAGCAGAAAAAACTCATGAGTGTATTTTTCATCTAAAAAAATAAAGCCATCAAAATAAAAAATTAAGAAAAATAAAGTCAGTAACTTCAGGCACAGGAAAAAA
This sequence comes from Hydrochoerus hydrochaeris, assembly GCA_004027455.1. NCBI lineage: Eukaryota > Metazoa > Chordata > Mammalia > Rodentia > Hydrochaeridae > Hydrochoerus > Hydrochoerus hydrochaeris. The sequence goes on from PVLA01018966.1 coordinate 10,908, forward strand.
AATCAGGATAAATCAGTAACAAATGCTAGGAGGCTTAAGTTTCCTTTTCCTTTCCTTTTTTTTTTTTTTCCTGAGATAGGGTCTCGCTGTGGAATTCAAACTGGCCTTAAACTCACCATGCAGCCCAGGCTGGCCTCAGACTCATAGTCATTGTCCTGCCGCCCAAGTACTGGGATTACAGGCATGCACCACCACGCCTGGCCCAGCAGGGTTTAAATTTAGATGGTGAGATTCTGGGCCATTTCCCTCCCTTTCTTTACTGTATAAATTTTCTTTAATGCTTATGAATTGCTTTTATAATTGAAGAAAAAAGCCTATTTGCCATGCATGCCTAGGATATGATCCAAATCCATGTGATCTTTATGCCATACTCACAAGCCAGTGCTCCCCCATCCCAAAATGTAATGATCTCCGCCACTCTGACAAACTCAGTCCACACAACAGACTGCTTGCTAATTCTCTCATAGCTTTTAAAAACCATTACTAGATGGAAAAGGGCAAAACTGGTAGTTTGGGGGCAGACACCGGCACATAGACGTGGCCACAAATACCACTTACTGCTGAAAATCACCACGTGTTGAGGCTTTTCTGCACACATGTCAGCGTGCATGCAGGTATTAGCATGCATATATGGATGACTGGAGGTGGGCTGTGTAAGATTAAAGCAGGGCTGGGAGCGGAGGGGAAGAGAAGTTGGAGAACAGGTACCAAGAAGCATGTGGATCTGATGTCTACACCATAGCAGGGTGAGTGTGTTCACAGAAACTTATTCTCTATTTTATTAAGAATCAGAAGAAAGGAGACTGACGTTTCCCAACAGAAAGAAACGGTAAATGCCCAAGGAAAGGGAAATTCTAATTCTCCCAGTCTGATCATTATGCATGTAGACAAGTATCAAATCATCACACTGCAACCTATGGTACAGGCACAATTACTGTGTGTCAACGAAAAAAAACTTCAGAAAACTGTTGGGAAACTAGGAAGGAAAACGATTGTAAGAACAAAATAGGTTTCTATGCCCTAGGTTCCTAAAACATGGTACTTATGGTCTTTTCATTAACATTACATTTTCACACTTCGGTATTACACATAATGATGCTGGTAATGGCCTTGGACTTTTAACTAGTGTGGGATGAGCTATCCCCCAGCAGCAGCAGAAATGGAGTGTGCCGTTGATAATCTTTCACTCACAACCAAAACTCTTTCTCTGCTCGATGCTGGTGACATATTTAAGGTAAATTGGAGTCACAATGATCTAGGCAGCATTTGGCATCTGAGAGAAGACTAGGAGTTATTTTGAATTACCACTGATTTCTGCAAAGAAGGGTCTGCAGCTTCTGTGGCTACCTGCTGTCAAGGGCGCCACTGTAGTTGTTTCAAGGCACCAGATGGGGAGAAGCCAGGGTGAGCGTGACCTTTAGGAGGGCTTGGATCCTAGCCCATGGCTTCTGACTCCACTTGTCCCCCTGGGTAAAGCTCGGCCATGGGGACAGGGAGCAGGAAGCAAAAAGGGAATAGCAGCCTAATGGTGGGTGGCTCTACAGAGAGCTCCCGCGCACCTGGCCTCGTTCCTGGCTCCTGGTTTACTTGGTCCCTCAGTTAGAGGCCCTGACTCTACTGGGAAAAGCCCTGTCAGGGGTCCCTGACTCTTGTTTTGCCTGATGTTTCTAGATTTTACCCTGTGCCTTCCAAGCATCTCCTTGGCAGCCCGCTTTTCCTTTCTCTGTATCCACCCGGATTTAATGCCAAACGCTTCCCTGCCAGTTTATCCTCAGCTTATTCATTACCGTCTCCTCCCCTCGAACCGCACCAGCTTTTCCAGTGGAGCCAGGTCACAACACCTGCAGTTCCTTTCAAAGAGAAAAAGACAGAGAGAGAAAGGCAGACAGCTGGAGTTCCTCTATCAGCAGAGAGAGAACTTCGCTGAAGACAAAACCCTTCCAGAGGGAAGCCATCAGCACAGGCCATCAAGGTTGGCTACTGGTTGAAGAATCTGGAGGAACAGATGGGGCCTACGGCATCGCCCTCTCTTGGGTATCTTCCGCTCAGGAGATGTGGGAAAGCGTGGTGAGCACCAGCGGAGATAAAAGCCAGTCTCACCAGGGCCTCCTCCCCTTCCCAGCCAGTCCACTCTGCTGCTGCAGTCCTCACCACTACGTGGGTCCTGCCTGCACTCATCTACCCACGGGACACCACTGCCTCCCCCTGCTCCCCGACACAATGCCCCCTTGTTCTGGCTCAGTGGTTTGGTCTCCCTGCGGCTCACAGTCTTGGCCTCTCTGGGTTGGAAGCGGGTCCTCCATGCCCTCTCAGCTCCTGGACGATCTCCTCCTGCCAATGGCCTCAATCGCCCCCACCTGGCCCTGGCTCACTGACTCACATCTATAACCAGACACC
>PVLA01018967.1:0-13296 GCA_004027455.1 Hydrochoerus hydrochaeris
TCAACAATCCAACAAGAACCTAGAAATATGGTCATCAATCCCACACATCTAAACATACATGCAGCTATATCTTTTATAGCGCTTCCTATTTCCTCTTTTTTTACAATAGCAATTATGCATTTTTAAAATTTTATTTAAAGAGAACAAAAAAACAGAAAAAAAGAGTAGCAACAATACAGAATTATAAAAGAAAGAAAGAAAAAGGAGAATGAGAAAAAGCCCCACTATGAAATCAGTAACTTATAAATTATGTACTGTCATCCTGGATGCAGTTGTTCAAGTTACAAAGTTAAAGGGTACATAGTAAATATTCAAACAGTCAGACTACAAACAGTTTTGCTCAAAGATCCAACAAAGATTCAGCAGTATGGTCATCTATTTTACACACTCAAACATACATGCAGTTATATCCCTTAGAGCATCTTTTTTTCCCTCTATTTTTTACAATAGCAATTACACATTTTGGTCTTATTACACTTGTAGTTCTTATTTACTTTGTACACTAGAGACACAATATGATATTTATAAATATGATTCTTATTTATTTCACTAATGAGGATAGTCTCAAGTTGTCTCCATTTACCTATGAAGGCTTCAAGAGCATCCTTTTTATAGCTGAGTAATATGCTATTGTGTAAAAATACCACAATGTTTTCATCCACTCTGCAGTTTATGGGCATCTCGGTTGTTTCCAAGATTTAGCTATTACAAATTGTGCCGGTATGAACATGGGTGCACATATATCACTGTGATATGAACTTGTCAGCTCTTCTGGGAAAATACCCAGGAGGGGAATAACTGGATTGAATGGAACGTCCCATCCTAGTTTTCTGAGAATTCTCCATCTGGATTTCCATAATGGTTGCACCAGTCTACATTCCCAACAGTGGAGCAGTGTTCCTTTTCCCCCGCAGCCTCGCCAACGTTTGTTATCAGTTAATTTCTTGATGGCAGCTATTCTTTCCCGAGTAAGGTGGAATCTCAATGCTGTGTTAATTTGCATTTCTCAAATGACCAGTGATTACGAACATTTCTTCATGTATTTATTTGCCATTTGTATATCTTTCTGTGAGAACTGTGTGTTCATCTCAGATGTCCATTTTTGAGAGGGTCTTTGAATTTGGGGGGCTTGATGTTTTTCAATTCTTCATATATTCTGGACACAAGTCCTTTGTCTGAGGGGTTGCTGGTTAAAATTTTTTCCTTCTCTGTTGGTTTTCTTTTCACTCTGTTGGTGATTTCCTTTGAAGTGCAGAAACTTTTCAATAATGTGAGATCTCATTTGTTGATTTTTGAAGTGTTTCCCATGCAGTTTGTGTTTTGTTCATGAATTCTCTGCCTACCCCTGTATCTCCAAGACTTCTACCTATCTTGTCTTCAGGTAAATTTAGTGTTTCTGTTTTAATATTTAGGTCTTTGATCCATTTAGACTTTAGTTTTGTGCATGGTGATATGCATGGATCTAGTTTCAGTCTTTGGCATGTACAGAGCCAATTTTTCCAACACCATTTATTAAAGAGACTATCCTTCTTCCAGTGGACATATTTAGCCCCTTGGTCAAATATCAGGTGGCTGAGTGTCTTTGTAGTTGTGCTTGCATCTTCTAATCTGTTCCATTGATCCTCAGGTCTATTTCTTTGCCAGTACCAAGCTGGTATTATCAGTGTGGCTTTATAGTACTGTTTCAAGTCAGGAATTGAGATGCCTCCTGCCTTGCTTTTGTTGCCTAGAATTGCCTTTGCTATTCTAGGTTTCTTCTGTTTCCAAATGAATTTTAGTAGTGTTTTATCTAGAACTTTGAGGTAAGTCAATGGTATTTTGATTGGGATTGCGTTAAATCTGTATAACAGTTTTGGGAGTATGGCCATTTTCACAATGTTAGTTCTTCCTAGCCAAAAGCAAGAAATGTCCTTCCATTTTCTAATATCCTCTTCAATCTCCTTTTTCAGCGTAGTATAATTTTCACCATATAGGTCTTTTACATTTTTAGTTAGGTTGATTCCTAAGTATTTCATTTTTTAAGATGTTACTGTAAAGGACGATATTTCCATAATTTCTCTTGTAGGGATAGTTTTTGAGTTCAGTGTTTGAGATTTTTCCTGGCCTCCGGAGGGCCTTAGCTATCTTTATCCCTGCTTATTTCTGGTAAATGAGGTGGTCTACGATTTAGTTTATATCTCTAATAAATCTACCAGCATCCTAATAGCTTTATATCATGGCATCTTTTCTGTGTTGTTTTTTGGTACCTGCAATCAAACTCAGGACCTTGTACTTGCCAAGCAGCCCCTTACACTTAACACTGAGCTCAATTTCCTGCCCAGAATTCTTTGTTTTTGAGAGTGTTTTAAGTTTGAAACTCCTTATGCTGTGTATTGCGTGAAGTCTGTTCCTTTAAGAGAGAGATTCAGAGATCTTTGTTCTTGTGCCTTGTCATTGCTGAGGTCCAAACCCAATCCATGGTTCCTGAGCTGGAGACAGATTCCATGGGATACTTCTTTCTAAATAATATCTTTCTTTAGACACTGGGTCCTTACTGTTTCAGGAAGGAAGAAGGAGTGGGGTGTACCGATGGGCTCAAGTCTTTGGCTTGTCTCTCCAGGCAGGAGAATTGCGTCTTATGAGACAGAGTGACACAAATTAAAGCTCAGTGCTCCCAGTGCATCCTGACCAAGACAGAGTTTCCCTCCCATGACTGTGGGCAGGATAAATACAATTCCCAATCACACTGTTCTGTAACTTAGTTTCTGCAGTAGGTGCTTAAGGGAGGATGAGGAATGGTGATGTGCTGGCTCTCCCAGGAAGAAAGTATGACTCCACCCAGGGCCTGTGGGACCAGGGAACTCTGGGTTCTGGGCTGCACCCACCTGGATTGGCGTTTCCTTCGCATTGTTAAAACTGGAATGTGGTGAAGAGTGGCTCATGTTTCAAATGCCACAAACTCTCACCATTGTTCCTAAATGTCACTAGGCTTTCTTGAATGTTTTTCTTAATTTCCTGTGTGCCCATTTGACTGTTTCCAGAGATTTTTAATGTTACTTGACAAATATTTTTTACCAGTTTCACTGATGAGTGGCTCCATAGAGCATTTCAAGTGGCCATTACAAGAAGTGGAACTGTTTCAGTATAATTTTTGTCACTTAGTTTTAATTTTTGTATTTATTTTGATTTGCATGTAATTTCTCTCTCTCTTCCTGTTCTTCCACCATGTCAGTGATGGCATTTCTCCCCTTGCCTCTGCCTTTCTGTCCCTTTGTCCATATGTGGACACAAAAACACGCTCCTCTCCAGACACATGACCTGCTGTGATATTGACCTCGGATTTCTTCATATCCAGAAACGTGAGAAATAAACATATGCTTCTTATAAATTAGCAAATGTAGTCTGTGATAGCAGCATGAACGAATGAAGTTTCTTCTTCCCGTGCCTCTGTAGATGGGTAGAATCACACCCCTCTCCTTTCCTGCAATGCATGCCCTCAGAAGTTCTACCATGTATCACCGTTTTACAGAGTTCTTGCCCTAAAAGCTCTAGCAAATACATTTGAGCTTTCAATTTCCTTTTAAGAAACATTATTAATCAAATTTTAATTTCTCCCTCAACCAAGGACTTTTAGTAATTTATTTTTGTTTATTCTCTGTCCTTCCTACATTATCCAAGTTTTACTAACATCAACTGAATTTTTGTTTCAAATTTTTATTTCTAAAAGTCTGTTACAAAAACGTGACATGAAGATTTTTTTTTAAAAAAATATAGCCTTACTATCAGAAACTTATTGTAAACTACATATACATTGCTTACCACTATTTTTGTAACAAAAATAATATTTGATGTTGAAACTTCGGTCAGGACTCTTTTGCTGGGCCTGTTGCTTTACTTCCTCCTCACTAAGGCAGTGCAGCGAGAACTGCTTATGCTCAATGACTTGTCTGTATCTGACCGCATTCCCTATCCTCTTCCATCTCTCAGGCTGCGCCTTGTTATCCTGGCTTATCTTCTTGTAGAATTCTGTAGAATCCGTTTGTCTAGAATCTGCCTTACCCCTGGTGTTTCCTCTCCTTTATCACTTCTTTTTTTGTTTTAATTTTGAAAAGAATAAAAGCAACAACATAAAATAGAATAGAGTCAAAACAAAGCTGCAAATGTGAGACAGGGCTTGTTTCAAAGCTGCATATCACTTTCATCATTTTGTTTTGATTGGTTTTGTTTTGTCTGATTTTATTATGTCTGATGGTATAGGCAGCTAATTTGAAAATAACAAGAGGCATTATGGTAGCCACTGTTGATTTCCTGTTATGTTTTCTTTTTCATTAGTCCTTATTTGCTCTACATAATGGTTATATTCATTGCAGGGAATTGCTACATGTACCTAACACATCTTAATTCTTTTTCCCCTTCCTCTCTACCCACCTTTTTAGCCAGCATTAGATCCCTTTAAAGTTAATTATCATTCATACATATTAACAACCAGACTGACCAAAACAAAATTCCTCTAAATAATTTTCCATCTCCCTCACACCAAAACCCCTGCTTGGCATAAATTTCCTCTTGCTCAGAACACTCCTTTCATTGTTGTTTCAAGGGTTGTCAATTTCTAGTCTCAGTGTTCATGATAATGACTTTATTTTGTCTTTGTACCCTGATTAATAGTTGTTCTAGGATACTGAAATTTAAAAATACTTTCCCCTGAACAGTTTGCAAATGGAACGCCATTGTGTCTGATATCTTGCATTGTATATGAGAAGTTTCATAACATTCAGTTTTCCATTTTTGTTGGTAATATACTCATTTGCTTTTATACATGAAAATTGAAAAAGGGTCTAGGGTATATCTAGGTCTCTCCTGGGAACTCATAATTGCTATTGTCCAAATATTTCTTGTTCTTCTCCAATACACATGGTAGACTTACTTCCCACTGCCTTGAAGGTACACATAGCCATGAGCCATGTACTCGTTGGTAAGATTTGATAAGAGATGACATCAGTTCCAAGAGGAAGCGTTAAAAAGAGAGTGCCATTTGCCGCACTCTCTTCACTCCTCAATAGTGATTGTCGAAGCCTACGTTTGTTATGCCTCTTTAAAACTGTCCTTGACTGACTGCAGTAAGCAGAACCGCTCTGCTGTCTCAAATTGAACAGACAATGTGGTAAAGAAATAAATCTCCTGTTGTTTTAAGTCACTGATTACTTTAGGTTGTTTAATATTATAGTAAAATCTACTCTGCTTTACACTAGATTAGCCTAGGATTAATTAGTATTAGTACTTAGAGTTGCTATATTACCATAACAAAACTTGAATCTGACTAGTGGTACAGTATTTCAGAATTTCTATTGACCATTGACTGTGATGTGATTCCTACTCTTCTCTAGAGTAGATTGTTTGTTATGGCTATTTTTCTCTGTAACATCACTGGGTATCACAAAGGAGGGGGCAAACAAGCTTTCTTTTCATTAATAGTCCTCTGGATTGAGTTGGTTTCCTATAAATTTGGTCAACTGGAACACATAAAGAAATTTCTGAATACCACTCAGAGAGCCTAGCTTTTGAGCAGGAAAGAAGATGAAATGGGATTTTTGTGTTTTTTCTTCATGGGGATGGATAGGATCAATTCTTCATGAAAAAGGAGGGTATTTAGTGATAAAGGAAGACCCAGTCTGATTTTTGTGCATGATATCCATATATCACTGTAATATGATATCTTAACTCTTTAAGGAAGATACCTAGAATGGCAATAGATGGGTTTAATAGAATTTCTGCTTTTGTTTTTTGAGGAATAGCCTTGCTAACTTCCATAATGGCTGTACTAGTTTCTGTTCTGGCCAACAATGGAGAAGAGTCCTTTTTTCTGCAGCATTTCTTGTTGTTATTCTTTCTGCAGTAAAATGTAACCTAGTGTTGTTTTAATTGTCATTTCTCTAGTGGCCAGAGGTGTTGAACAGTTTTTCCTATATTTATTAACTATTTGTACTTTTGTGCAGTGGCTATTCATTTCACATGGCAATTTTTTGATTGGGTCTTTTATTTTGGGGAGGTCTAAATTTTTTACTTTTTTATATTCTAGGTATTAATCCTCTGCCTGAGGAGTAGTTGGCAAAGCATTTTTACCTTTCTGTAAGTTGTCTCTTTGCTCAGTTTTTTTGTTCCTTTTGCTTTACAGAAGCTTCTCTAGTTGAAGTAATTCTATTTATAAATTATTGATGTTATTTTTTGTGCAATTGGGATTCTGTTCAGAAACTCCTAGCCTACACCTATGTCCTCAACAGTTTTACCTATGTTACCTTATCCAGCTATCTGACTTGTGACAAAGAGGTCAAAACCATGCAGGAGGAAAGACAGTCTCTTGGAAATAGTGTTGGGAAAACTGAATATCCACATGCAGAAGATTGAATCTAGACACATATTTCTCACCATGTACTAAATTAAAAGCAAAATAGATCACAGATCTAAAGAAACACTTACTCTGCTAATTTATACATAAAACACTCATTGTTCAGTGATTGAGTTCTGTTCTTGAGACTAGATCATTAAATGAATTAGTTCATAAATGAGAAACTGTATATCATATGTAACATTCAGAGCAAAGAAATGATCGAAGGAAATTCCAACTTGATGACTTTGCTGTTAGCTGCATAACTCTTACATGCAGTATCATAATTTATAATGGAACATCAAATTATAGCACTGTACAGGACAATCAGCAGATATTACAGTACTGCATAATAAGGAACACTGTACAAAAAGATATTCAGGCTCTTTAAACAAAATGTTCAGAGCTGAACATTAAAAAGGGCTCATAAATCTGAGCAACTGTTATTAAATTCAAACAGTTGTTAAACAGGTAGGTCATTAAACAAGGAATATCTGTATGTACTTCCCAACCATGTGCATGAAAAAGGTTGAATTTGCAGTCCGTTAAATATATAATATCCCTATTTATTAACATCATAGTGACTACATACACAAAATGTCTGGAGCATACATTAATTGTTATTTACTTTCAAGCAAACAGCAAATCTGTGAACCTTCAGTGCCACAATTTCTTGCACTTGGTTTGACGAACTGCCAGCTCAGTGTCGCCTTACACAACGAGAATTTGTATTGCGAGCAAGGAACACAGAAGTGTGTATATAGGAGGGGGACTGTCTGCCGAAAGGAAGGGAAAAATCCCTCCTCACTCCTGGGAAAGGATCTGGTGTTTCTACTATCATTTTGGAATGTAAATAAATTTCTCTGTCATTTTGGAATGTAAATAAATTTCTCCTTGTGGAAAGATAAGACATTATCTCTTCTTTGCAATCCAGGATTATCTTTGTGGCCTTGAAGAATAACATGTATCTCTGAGGATAAATCTCTTTGGAATTCTCTAATTATCTATGTGGTTGTAAATTATCTTCTGTGGCTTGCCTTTTTAGCCTAGATCCCCAGATATAGTAACATTTTCTCAGCAAGCCCAAAGTGTGCAGAAACAAACGATGTCTGCAAGTCCTCATAGTCTCAGTAAATCCCTTCTATTTAGCTGAGGATAAGCCCCTGTGTTCTTATCTTTGCTCCATTACACAGTCCCTTCCAAACCTCTGGAGTCAGCCTTCCTCTGAAGGAAAGTTAGATCATTTCATTTTCAGACCCTCATTACCGGTCATTTTACATAGACATAGCTTCTTTCCTTACAATATAAATTACGTAAACAAAGTACCTAAAATTAAGACACCTGGGCAGATACTTGTCAGCTTAGAATAAAATCAACCTCATTGAGAACAAGGGAAAATTGCTTTCCTTAGGGGCTAACTAGGAATGCACTCTGGAAGTGATAAGGTGCAGTTTTAGCCTCCGGGCAGTCTGGGGAAGGAGTCCATTATATGGAAGGAAAGCAAATGGTAAAAATATTTTCAGAAACCTATGGCTATGGCTCAGTCCAAAGGTCAGTCCTCATCTGGCGTGAGAATGTCTGTAGCCCAGGTCAAAGGTTCAGCTATGGATGTGTCAGAGATCGGATAAAAAATGACCACTGAACTCATTTTAAATTCTCCAACCAATACTATTCAATTTTGAGTTTTCATTTGCGTTTTCTGTATATGTAAGTTCTACTTGGACATTCTAGTTGAACATCACTTTTTTGGGAGGGGAATAGTGAGGATTTGATCCAAGACCTTCATATTGAGCTACATCCTTAGTTCATTTTTACTTTTTTTTTTTAATCGTAAGACACACTCTCCCTAAGTCACTACATTGCCCAGGCTGGGTTCAAACTTGTGATGCTCCAACTTCCCAGAGTGCTGGGATTCTAGGCAGCTAGCACCATCCCCAGCCTGTGTTGGTCATAGTATTAAGGACACGTTGGAGTCTACTTATTAACATATATATTTATCCCTAGATTTCTCTTGAATCTTTCAATTTAATATACTCTGCGTTTATTAACTAAGGATTTCTCATTTCACTCCTCCAAACTAGGTGGCTACTTTCTATTTTAAAACTCAAGTCTTTCTCTAATTCAAGGAAATTTTGGTTTACTGTTTATTTGGTTATTTCCTCCATTATCTCTCTTGAACCTTGGGGCTTTTATTAGGTAGGCATTTGCTCATTTTCATCAGTCCCCCAGGTCTCCTAACTTTTATGTCATAATTTTCCTAACATTTCTAATTTGTTCTACATATATTAACTTTCTGCTGTTTAACAGTACTGCTGAAATTTTTGGGGGAGACCACTCTGGTGATTATGTTCAGAGCAGGCTGTAAGCAGTGCAGGCAATAAAGAGCCCCACAACTAGCTTGTTTGAAGTGGTGAGTCATGCTGAAGCCCATATGACTCATATGAGAGTGCTGCGGACAGCTCCTGGATTAGCACTATCTCCTCATCAATGGACAGCAGAGACCAGAGATGTGGCCCATAAAACTGTGGACGTCTAACATGAAATAACACTAACATGGCAGTGCAGTGCAAGAGACTCTTCCCAAATTCCTTTCTCAGAATTATAGTTTATTTTACTTGAAAAATGAGTCAGGCACCAACTGTGACCTATTCCTGGTCTCTTCTGTCCTTGATGCAAGGATGTTTGTTGCCTCTATATAAGCCCTGCCTGCACCAGAGTCTTATCCCCAGCAACCACAAGGGGCCTCCTCACCCTGTTCCATAGGTTGTACTACCAATAAATACACTGCTCTGGCCATTGCAGGGTCTTTGCTCAGCACTGAGCGCTGATCGTCCTAGTTCCCTATTTCACTTTTATCTTGTCTCTGAGTTTCTCTTTGCAGTATTGCATCATAGCATCAAGTAGGAGATCAGAATCTTTGCCAGGGTCCCTAACAGATTTTCTGTAATAGTCATTGTTAGTTCAAAATAATTGATCTGTCTGGTTCTTCTTAAAAATGGATTGCTCTGTTTAGTGCACGATATCATGTGCTTTTAGAGAATAATAATGACAGTATTTTATATTCCCTTTGTTTTCTGTATTAACTGTTTCCTCAAGGTTTTGTTCTTCTTACTGTATACTTGGTATCTTGATTTCATGCATCTTGTTTGCTTAATATGTGGTGATCCTTATTTGTATAGTCATAGATATAAATGAAGGTCTAACTTTGTAGTTCACAAACTTATTTATTCGTTATAATTACCTTGAATGATTTCAAAAATCCTGATGTACAGAATTAATCACAGATTAATTAAATAAAAATATCAGGAAGTGAAACCCAAGCACTAGAATTTCTTTCTTTTTAATTTTTTGAGGTACATTTCACACACAGTAGAGTTTTTTTTTTTGTTTTGTTTTGTGTTTTGGTGCCGGGGATTGAACTCATGACCTCACATTTGCCAAGCAGGCACTTACACCACTGAGCTAAAACCCCAGCCACACATTAGAGTTTTAAAACTGTAAATGCAACAGGGTGAAGTAGCGCACGTCTGTAATCCCAGCTCCTCAGTGGCTGAGCATGGGAGGGTACCAAGTTCAAGACTCGGCAGAGCAACATAATAAGGCTCCACCTCATATTAATAAATGTAAATTTCTAAATACATACGTACACAATGCACCTTGCTCCACGTAAAGAAACTAGGGCAAGGGTTAGGACCAAGTCATCTTGGTTTTGCAGTCCAAGCAGTCTCGGTCAAAATCATTCAGTTGTGTTGTAGGGAAAAGGCATCCATGGATAGTGTGTAAATAAGTAGACATGTCTGTGCTCCAACAAAGTTTTACAAAAACAGGAAGTGTGTCCAAGTTGGCTCATGAGGTGTAGCTGACCCTGATATAGACTATTTCGAGCACCCCAGAGAAGTTCCCTTTGCCATTTCCCAGTTAATATCCACCCCAAAGTGGCCACAATTTAGTGTCAGTGTTTTATCTTATTTTTCAGAATTGTTTTTAAATTTTATTTAAAGAGAAAAAAAAGCAAAACAGAAAAAAGAGTAGGCATAATACAGAATTTCAAAAAAATAAACACTAAGAAACCACTAGTTGATAAATTATATATTGTCATCTTAGAAATAGTTATTCAAGTTGCAAAATTAAAGCATAAAATGTAGACATTCAAACAGTGAGACTGCAAACAATTCTGTTTAATGATCCAACAAAAACTTAATAATGTGGTTACCAGTCCTACACACTTAAACATACATGCAGTTATATCCTTTAGAACACTTTCTTTTCCTTTCTTTTTTAGAATAGCAATTACGCATTTTGGGTTTTATTACTCCTACAGTTCTTATTACTTTTTACACTAGAGACACAATGTGATATTTATAAATATGATTCTTATTTATTTCACTAATGAGGATAGTCTCTAGTTGACTCCATTTACCTATGAAGGCCACAAGATCGTCCTTTTTTATAGCTGAGTAATATTCCATTGTATAAAGATACTACATCATTTTCATCTACTCTGTGGTTGATGGGCATTTTGGTTGTTTGCAAGGTTTAACCATTATAAATTGTGCTGCTATGAACATAGGTGCATATATATCACTGTGACATGACCTTTCCAGATTCTCTGGGAAAATACCTAGGAGGAGAATAGCTGGATTGAATGGAACTTCCAAACCTTGTCTTGTGAGAAATCTCCATACTGATTTCCATAGTGGCTGCACCAGTCTGCACTCCCACCAACAGTGGAGCAGTGTTCCTTTTTCCCCCGCAGCCTCGACAACATTTGTTATCAGTTGATTTCTTGATGGCAGCTATTCTTTCCGGAGTGAGGTGGAATCTCAATGCTGCTTTCATTTGCGTTTCTTGAATGACCAATGGTGGTGAACATTTCTTCATGTATAGTGCCAGTATTTTAGATATGTCCAAGTGATTGAAGTGTGCAACAAATGGTCAGAACCATTGATCCAGGCCAAGCTATATTAATAGCTGTGTGTAGCGCCACAGCGTAAGGGAAAATTCACTATTCTCTGTACTGACTCACTGTAGAGACAGTGTCCCTTCCAGTAGTTTCTCATGGCAGGCTCGCGGCTATAACTAAGAAAATGACACAATCAGTTGCTTTGAAAGCAGACTATCAATAAAGCTGCTCCCCAACACCATAATTACTCTATAATTCTCTGTGGTCCTTTCCCACTCTCAGCTATAGCTACCTCTAATTGTAGTACTTTCTGAGTCTGGAGGCCTTTTATTCCCCTATATGGTGCTTTAGTTAGCTCTGTTCTCCCAGGGTCCACCATTTATTTTATCACGATTGAATTCTACCTTGCAAATTTGCTGCATACTCTAGACTATTGATGGAACTCTAAGGTTTTCCAATGTTGCTATGGGGTTATTTCTTTCAACATCCCACTCACAGTGATTCTGTGGGATTTGGGGAGGGAAGAATGGTGTATGCATGAAGTATTAGACATCTTGAAAGTGCAGTCTCCTAAAATGGCAGGAGTTGATGCATGTACCAAGCGGGACAGATTGTTTTCTCTGTTTAGATTCACTTTAAATAACTACAGTGTTCTCTAAGGAGTCAAGAGGGGATAGTTTTGTCACCATATAATTTGCAATGACAGGAAGTGGAGGGAGCCGAGGTGCAGGGAGACATCGGTGAGTCAGAGCCTGATGGATTGTATTTCAGATTTTGACCTCCCTTCACCATCTTTCTTCAGCAAGGAGCACAGATCAATCTGTGCTATGCAAATAAACCAAAAGTGAGTGGGAGCTAGCACGTACAACATGGAAAGTAATTAAATAAGAAAATGTGAAGTTCTGAGTTAGAGTGGCCTTTATGGTCGGCTGATTCAGTGACTTCCTGTTGTCATTGGGCTTTCAACATCTTTCTACTCTGTTGTCCATATGTTTAATCCTAAAGGTGGCTCTTTTTGGGTTACAGGAGAGCTTATACTATCAGATGGGCTGGTTTGCTGTCTCAAGACTTGCTTTCCTTCATTCAGAAGGAAGGAGCAGAGCACTGGTGGAAATTTTGTGAAAGAATGAATGAGAACCTTCCTGGAATCCCTTAGCCAACTTCTCACTTATATCCCCATTTCTGGACTGATTACGAAGGAGAAAGAGATAGATTACACTTGATCAAGCAAATGAGTACTAGGTACCAAAAATGGTGTTTCCATTCAAGGCATATGCTCTTGAGTGTGGAAGGAGAGGTACCATATATACAAACCCAGGGTTCTGTTAGAAGGAGGGAGAAATGGATGTTTGTGTATTTTCAGTTGGGCAAGCATCTCCAGTGGTGGCAATCAGAACTATACAAAACAGAAGGCCCTTTAAATGAGCAGTGAGAAGCCTGGGAGAAGGAGAGTGAATTAGTACTATTGCCTCACCTCTATGGGTCTCTGTATCCTCACACAAGTGGAAGTAAAGTGACACCTACCTCATAGCATTGTGTGAGGGCTCATTCATTCATCAAATATGTTTGAGTTTACTGTATACTGGGAACCACTCTAGCAGGAACTACCATGGTGAACATGGCATATTAAGTCCCTTCTCTGAGGAAGTTTGTGTGTGTGTGTGTGTGTGTGTGTGTTTATGTGCCTGTTTGAACACGCACACGCATGCATATGCATGGGCACGTGCACTTATGCAAGAAAGATAATGGGAAAGAATATTCCTAAGGAAAAATCATTAAAAATAAAATCACAGATAATTAGGGTCACCAGCAAGGGAGAGTGGGAACAGAGGCAGTGAAGAGAGGGTGTTCGACAGTGCACAGTGCACCTGGCAGCTTGAGGGGTGACATTTGAGCTGAGCCCTGAGGCCTGTTGGGAAGCACTGGAGGCTGTGTAGTGAGCAGGGCTGCCCCCACCCGGGCTTTGCAGCGACCCAGGGGAGGATGCAGACGTCATTGTACTGGGAGGTGACACCAATGGCTACTTTCC
>PVLA01018968.1:0-13294 GCA_004027455.1 Hydrochoerus hydrochaeris
ATCCCTAATGATATTAAGTTTGATCACTTGGCAGAAGTATTTTTCAGGCTTCTCATGTATAGAACTATTTTTCCCTATTCCATACTAACTTTTTGGAAGCAAGTCACTAAGCATAACTTCTATTTAGTGAACTAGGATTAAGTTTCATCTCTTGATGGGGAAGTGCATTCATAAATTATAAGTATTTCTACATGTGATTCCTTTACATAAATTAACACATAGTTAAAATGAAAAATAATGGGAATGTATATAAAAATGGTTTGGTTAACAAGGGAATCATAATACTACCTTTGATTGTGAGGATACATGTAGATGGGATGACAGGTATCAGTTAATGTTTATATGTTATCCAAAGATGATTGAAACAAACATTATTATTAATTTCTTTTTGTACAGTTGAAATCCAAATATATTAAAATTGTCCCATGATATATTGTTCTTTATACCTAAAGACTTTCTCTGAAATTCTGATATGTTATTAATTTTTTTGTTCTGATGCTTTGTTTGCATATTGTTTTCTCTTTAACCTTTGTAACCCTCTTTATTTACAATGTTTATTTCATTCTTTATTTGTTTTTATTCCCATTTGGCATATTTTTGGCAATTTGCTTTGAAATTTTTACTAGAAATTTGGTATTTAAAGCTTGTTGAATTCATTTTGTGTATATATTTGTAAATCAAAATTAAAATTCAGAGATAAATTCCATTTCCTTAATAACTAGTGATTTCTACCATAATCTGTTTATTGGGAATCTGTATATTTATTCATATATATGACATATATTCAAATTATATACATCACATTTTATTGTATTCATTTTTTTCTTGTTAAGATTTTAAAATGTTGCATGATGTTCTTTTACCTTTTTAAAGAGTATGTTCTTGTTATATTGCCCAGGATGGCCTTAATCTTATAATCCTCCAGCCTCAGCCTCCTGAATAGCTGATAATTCGAGCATGTGCCACTGTGTCCATATCTGAATGATGTTCCTGATAAAAATATGTGATTTGTAAATGTTTTATCTAAACATGTTATTTATCTTTTGAATATTATAATAAATTTTTAAAGTTAAGAAGGTCTTAATTTTAATAAAGTCTAATCTATCATTTTTAATTTATTGGTTCTTCTATACCATTATATCTAAGAAATTCTTGCATAATTCAAGGCCACAGACATTTTTAAAGAATTCTATAATTTGAGATTTTGCATTTAACTTTTTGATGAATGACAAGTTTTGGGTTCATTTTTTATATGTAGGTAGAGGTATGAATAAATTTATATTTTAACAAGTGGTTATTCAATTTTATAGTGCAATTGTTGAAAGTTTAGCTTTTTTTCACCCGAATTGTTTTTATGTGTTGCAGACCATTTAACCATATAAGTATGGACTTATTTTGTACTTTTTTTTCTCTTGGTTTATTTGGAAATTTAGATATTGACTGCATTCTCTTTTAGAAACTACAATTTTATGTTTTTTTTTTTTTAATCAGCACCAGGGATTGAACGACTACATCCTTGCAAGGCAGGTGCTTATGCTGCTGAGCTAAATCCCCAGCCCTATAGTTTTATGTTATATTATAATTTAAGTTTCTAGCCCTCATCTTTATTCTTCTTTTCAAAGTTGTTTTTGCCAGTCTAAATTCTTTGTGTTTTTTATGTAAAGTTTTAGGATAAACTTGAATTTCTACCAAAACAACTTGCTGTTATTTTTATTATAATTGAGTGGATTTTATAGATAATGTCAATATGACTGATTTTTACTACTATGGAATCTTCCAATTAATGAGCATGTTGCTCTCCATTTGTTTAGTTCTTCTGTAATTTCTCTCAATAATATTTTCTAAGTTTCTGTTTCTTATTTTTGTGTATTTAGGCTCTAATATTAGAGTACTTTAGATTCACGATAAAAGTAAGAGAAAGGCATGGAGATTTACTGTGTATCTCAGATCTACATACACACAATTCTGCCCACCCTTACTGTGGTACATTTATTACAATTGAAGGACCTACACTAACATGAAATTATCTTCCAAAGTCCATAACTTACATTGGGGTTAACTCTTGGTGCTATAAATTCTTCAGGTTTGAAGAGATATGTAGTTACATGTATCCACATTGGTTTGATAGAGTAGTTTTGTTGCCCTTAAATACTTCTGTGTTCTGCCTTTTTCCTTTACCCTACTCCTGGAATCCACTGCTTATTTTATTGTCTTTATAGATATTTTCAAGAATATCAGGTAGCTGGAATCGTGGAATACTTTGTCTTTTAAGAGAGCCTTCTTTCAGTTAGTAATATGTATTCAGGCTTCCTCCATGTCTCTTAATGGCTTGATACACATTCTGAACTGAACAACAGTTCATTAAGTGGATGTATCTTGGCTTTATCTATTTATATCTTGTTTGCTTCCAGCTTTTGATAATTACAAATAAAACTGATGTAAGTACAAATGTACAGGTTTTTTGTGTGTTCTGAACTTTTTAACCAACTCCTTATGTAATTCCAAGGAAAACAATAGCTAGAATCCATGATAGGAATAAAGTTTGTTTTGTAGGACACTGCCAAAGTGGTTATATCATTGACATTCACACTAACATTAATGTGCTTTCTTGTTCAACATTCTCATCAACATTTGCTGTTATCAGTGCTCTGGATTTGGGCAGTTATAATAGATGTGTAGTGATATCTTATTGTTATCTTAATCTACATTTACATGGTTCCATTTGATATATATCATGTTTTCATATGCATATTTTCCATCTGTATATCTTCTTTGGTGAAATATCTCTTAATTTTTTTGGTTCATTTTTAATTTTTATTGTTGCATTTTAACAATTCTTTTTAAATTTCAATGACAGTTGTTTATCAGATATGACTGTTGCTTCTCATCCCTATGATGGTTTCCAGTTTTTAGTAGATAAGATTTACATATTTGTCATCTTTATCACCAAATATTTAATATGTTGATACTATAAACATATTCTCTTGGTGGAATAAGATTCTACTTAATTTTGTGTATTAAACAAAAATAACAAACCCAAAATTATTATGTAACAAAAACTATATGAAAAATTATCCATTTTTCATGAACAGAGATATAAACATCCTTAATAAAATTAAAAAAATAGAGTTTATAATACTGTATACAGAAATAATATATTAATGTGACTATATTATGGAAGTCAATTGAATTTGCAAAGCTACCCTAGATTCAAAATATGAAGAAGTAAACTTTAGTTCATTATTAGAAAGAGCTAGAAGATTCAAGGTGATAGTTGCAATTGACCACAAGATGGTATTCTTTGTTAGATGGTATGAAGTAAACAACTCAAAGAGCAAGTGTCTCCAATAATGAAGAAGTATTGTACAGTCTCTGCAATTTTTACCTCAAGACTTTAATTTACTGAGATGAATAAAGCCATGGCTCATTTTAGGCCACATTTGTTTTGTGATTTACAAACTGACAACTGTCAAGAAACATGCTTCATAATTCAAATATGTAACTTTTTTCTTGACCCTGGTCCTACACATCGAAACTGGATGACAGTGTCACATGCTACTGAAAATTTTAAGTTTGTTCCATCAAAATATGAAACACAATTTCTGAACTTGGAAATATAATACACAGAAGATGATTATATTTCATACTAATCCCAGGGCATGAACCATCAACATCTCCTGAGATCCACACCATGTTGGAGCTTAGGGTGCTCAGAAACCAAGCAGCCAGCTTACTAACCTGGTAAGTGGCTGTGGACTGGCAAGCTCTTGCTGTCCCAGGGCAAGAACCATCAGCATCTCCTGAGATCCATGCCATGTTGGAACTTAGGGTGCTCAGAAACCAAGCAACCAGCTCACCATTCTGGTAAGTGGCTGTGGATTGGCAAGCCATGACCATCCCAGGGCGAGAACCATCAGTGTCTCCTGAGATCTGTGCCATGTTAGAACTTAGGGTTCTGGGAAACTAAGCAACCAGCTCACCTCCCTGGTATCTGGCCAGTTGCAGCCACCCCAGGGTGAGAACCATCAGCGTCTCCTGAGATCCACCCCATGTTGGAACTTAGGGTGCTAGGAAACCAAGCAACCAGCTTGCCTCCCTGCTAAGTGGCTGTGAGCCTACCAGTGCAGAGGCTGAGAATCAAACATCCCCCACCACCCAATTAGCAAGTGGGAGCCAGAGATCTGAGCATCTCTTGCCAGGTTAACTATATGCAATATAGTAAAGAAGAGGGATTTCTTTCTACCATCTCTTTGAAGGCAAGTATTTTTCTCTCTGTTTTGCTTTGTTCTGATTAATGGTATTGCTCTATTCAATATTCTGTTTTGATAAATTCTATAATGTTTTGTATTTCCTTTTATTTTGCTATATCTGATTAAAAGAACAACTATTGTGAAGAAAACAAGATACTATGGTACCTATTACTGCTATCCCAGTAACCTGCTGTGAAATTCTGTACCAATTTCACTACACTATCTCAAGTGGCTTTGTTCCATCTTGTTCTGTGCTGTTTTACCACTTTAAAAATAAAAAAAATGTTTAGAAAAAAAAAAGATAAGTAGAATTCATCCCAGGAATGCAGGGCTGGTACACCATGCACAAATCAATAAATGTAATACACCATATCAACAGAACCAAGGACTAGAGCCACATGGTCATCTCAATTGAAGCAGAAAAAGCTTTCAACAAAATCCAATACTCATTCATGATTTAAAAAAAAACTTACAGAAAATCAAAATAAATGGTCTCTACTTCAATCTGATAAAAGCCATACTTAATAAACCAACATCCAACATCTTACTAAAAGGACAAAAGCTGAAACTTTCAACATAAAATCAGAAACAAGACGAGGATGCCCATTATAACCACTGCTATTCAATATAGTATGAAGACATTAGGCAGAGCAATCAGACAGGAGAGAGAAATAAAAGGAATAAGGACAGGAAAGGAAGAAGTTAAATTATCATTATTTGCATATGATATGATACTCTACATAGAAGATCCCCAAAACTCCATTGAAAGACTACCAGAGTTAATAAACAAAGTCAGTAGTATAGCTGGATACAAGATCAACACTCAAAAATCAATAGCATTCCTGTATACAAACAACAAAGTCAATGAGAGAGAACTAAGGGAAACCATATCCTTCACTATACCATCCAGAGAAATGAAATATTTAGGAATCAATCTAACAAAGGTAATAAAAGATCTATATGATGAAAATTACATTATGTGAAAAAGGAAATCAAAGAAGATTTCAGAAAATGGAAAGATAGTCCCTGTTCATGGATAGGAAGAAAAAGCATTGTCAAAATGACTATTCTCCCAAAATTGTTATACAGATTTAATGCAATTCCAATCAAAATACCATTTGCATACCTCACAGATCTAGAAAAATTGTCCCTAAAATTCATCAGAACCAGAAAAAAACCTAGAATATCAAAGGCAATTCTGGGCAACAAAGCTAAAGCAAGAGTCATCACAATCCATGACTTGAAATTATATTACAGAGCTACTGCAATAAAATCAGCATGGTATTAGAATAAAAACTGACCTGAGGATCAATGGAGTAGATTAGAAGGTGCAGCCACAGCTACAAACACACTCAGCCACCTCATCTTTGACAAAGGGGCCAAACATGTACACTGGATGAAAGATAGTCTCTTTAATAAGTGGTGCTGGAAAAACTGGCTTCCTGTCTGAAAACTAAAACTAGATCAATGTCTATCATCATGCACAAAACTAAGGTCAAAATGTGTCAAAGATCTCAATATTAAAACAGCAAAACTAAATCTACTGGAAAACAAAGTAGTTGGAAATCTTGATGACATAGGAGTAGGCAGACAGTTAATGAACAAAAATCAAACTACATGAGAAACACTTCCCAGAATCAACAACTGGAAGCTCATCTTATTAAAAAGTTTTTACACATCAAAGGAAATCTCCAATAGAGTGAAAATAAAACCCACAAATTGGGAAAATATCTTAGCCAACTGTCACTCAGGCAAAGGACTTCTATCTAGAACTTAAAAAGAATTTTAAAAAATCAGGCCCTTTAAAGTCAAGGACTCAATTCAAAAATGCACATCTGAAATGAATACACACTTCTCAGATGATGAAATACAAATGACAAATAATTGTATGAAAAAATATTTGACATCGATGGGTTTTATTTTCACTCTATTGGAGATTTGATTTGATATGCAAAAAACTTTTATTAAGATGAGATATCAGTTGTTGATTCTTGGAATTGTCTTCTGAGTGTAAAAAACTGAAAAATTATATATGTTCCAAAATCTACAATGAATACTATGTAAGGAAGAAACTGTTCAAGGAGAAAAGGTACTTGGAATAAGAGAAAGGAGGAAAGAAGGAAGGAAAAAGACATAAATTTGTGTGTGTGTGTCTGAACTGACTATACTACTAATTGTATTAGTCATTGGAAGAGAACAGTTAATACTCATTTGTTTAGATCAGTTTTACATGTCTATATCTGTTAATCTAAGCAATCCTCTTGAAGGTAACAATATGCAATATTACAACCATTGTCAAATTCCTATCATCTTGATTTTTTTATTTAAAGAGAAAACAAAGCATGTAAAGGGTATAGATAACACAGAATTTCAGAAAAAAGATAAACAATAAGATATCACTAGTTGATAAATTACATATTGTCCTCTTAGAAATAGTTGTTCAAGTTACAAAATTAAAGCATACAAAGTAGATAGTCAACCAGTGAGAGTGGGAACAGCTATGCATACATGAGTCTCTACATGTATTTCTATTCTTTCTGTATTAGAGGGAAAAACAAAACTTAGCAAGACAAAACAAAACAAATTCCTATAAAAACATGAAACCAAAAAGTATATAAAACCACAGTACAAGGTGATCTACAATGATTGATGTGTTGTTTCTTACTATCTTCAGTAGAATTGCCTATATCATCAGGTGTAAATCAATATAGTGGTATAATTGAATATAACAGTACATAACAATATTAGTAAAAATAAAACATTGTAGACAGTATAACACTTCAAAGGCAGGTAATAATCAAACCAGAGTGGACATTCTAGTGAAACTTGTCATCTTAAGTGCAGTTGCCTATATTCTCAGACTTGATACTATCAATCAAAAGAGATTTGAATAAAATCCATCAATGCAAAACAGCAATCTAACAAACCAGATTTGATTACAATCAGTCATGGTAAAACAGTGTAGGTTTTACAGAGCTTTAGATTAACTTAATAGGAAATTAAGGATGATTACTATACTATATCCTGTTATCAGGATTACTGTCTGTACCCTCAAATGTAGTACAAGTAGAATGACTGGGACAGAATATAATACATCTAAGCAGAGTAGTGTGAGTAATGTGGGTTTTAAATCCTGGTGCAGTATTAACAATATAGTGTATCAAGGCCATCTATGTTAGAGAGTCTAGCCATCCTTCTCTGCCTCATTTCTACTATGCTATTTTTCTGCCTGTTTGTCTAGTTTTCTCCTTCATTCTACTGCCTGCCCCACTCATTGAGGCCTTTCTGTCACTGTTCCTAAAATCCTGGTATTTTTTTTCTCTCTCTCTAGAATGTCCTTCTGTATTCTCTGTAGGGTTGGATTGGTGTCACAAACTCCCCCAGTTCCTCTTTGTCATGGAAGCATCTTATTTCTCCATTAGTTTCTAGTGACAGTTTTGCACAGTACATCAATCTGCGCTGGAAGTTATTTTCTTTCAGGGCTTTGAATATTTTGCTCCAAGCTCTTCTTGATCTGATGGTCTGTGTCAAGAAGTCATCCATGAACCTGATGGGCTTACCTTTATAGGTAATCTGTTTTTTTCTCTGACAGCTTTTAATATTCTGTTTTTATATTGAATTTCTGGTATCTTGATTATTATATGTCTGGGTGTAGATCTGTTTTGGTTGTAGGTGGCTGGGGTTCTGTATGTCTCACATAACTAAATGTCATTTTCTTTTCTCATGCTTGGGAAGTTTTCCTTAATTATTTCCATATATAACCTTTGTAATTCACCTGTATGTATTCCTGCTTCTTTGTTCACATTTCTTATTCTTAAATTTCAGATTCTCTTGTCATCTTCTAGCCCTTGTATTGTTATTGCCTGTTTCCTTGTTATTTTTAAGAGATTTTTCCTTTCATGATCACACATTGCAAACTTGTCTTCAAGTTTTGATAGTCTATCCTTAGTTTCTTTTAAAGAGTTTTGCCAGCTTTCAATGGAGTTTTTAATTTCCTGGTAGTCTCTTTGAATCTGCTTCATGTATTCTATATTTTCTTTACATTCTTTGTCTAATGTTTCTCTTGTTTTTTGTGTTCCTCCCTTCTTCCATCTGTAGCATCCTGAGAGATGCTTTCTGAGAGCATTTCTTTTATTAGTCTACTCATATCTTGCTTTACCTGATTTAATATTTCAGTTTTGAGCTTGTCTACAAGGTCCCAAAGATATCTCTTAATGTCCATTGAAGCCATGCCTGCTGTTGCATGTTTGCTGCTCTGTCTCCCTTGTTTTTCCCTCTCCTGTATCAGGGCTCTCAGGGTCTGGGCTGGGGGCCTCCTCCTGCCTCTCTCTCCTGTCATCATCCTGGCTTCCTCCACACAGGTTACAGTGCAGGTCCCAGCCCCCTTCCCTGTTGGCCACGTTTCCTCTGAAGCATGTTGGCGAGGGGCCTCCACCATCTCCTGACTGCTCTTGTCACTGAGGTGTAAGCAGTGGCTACCTATGCCTGCACCTCCCCTCCAGGCCAACCAAACTGTAGGGGCCTCCACCCGGTTAGTGCGTGCTAGGCACAGGGAATCGATTTGGGATGGCTCATTGGATCCTGGCCAGCAGCACAGCCCAGTCCAAGCAAATCCCACAAATCTGCTCTGGGGAAGGAAGAACCAACTGAAGTCACTGTTGCTCCCAGTTCAGGCTCCTCCTGCCAGATTCCAACATGTTACCCATTTGATCATGCCCTTCCTGTGGGGCGGATCTCAATCCTAGCACTGACCATGGATTAATGAAGGTCCCTTTGCTGGCTCCACTCTCTGTTGGGCTCACTAACCCCCAACCTCAGTGCTGCTCTGCTTCCCGTGAGTCATGGTGGGAACGAGTTTGGGCGGCTCTGCTGGCCGTGGCGGATTCAGGCTGGTGCAAATTCAGTCTGCTGCAAAATTGGCGGGTCACAGCAAAAACATTGTGTCCAGCTGTTCCAGTTGTAGTCCCAATGTATTTGACAAGATTTTTATGTTTTAATTTCTTCCTGTGTCAAGAGGATCCATCTCCCTCTGTCTGGGTCTCTCCAGGGTGTTTTATTCTGGCATATGAGTTGTTTCTCCTGGGAGGCTCTGTTTTTTGTTGCTCACTGATTGGCCATCTTGTCTTTCTTTACTTCATTTGCTATGATTTCAGAAATTTCAGTTGTGTAATTTCTAGTGTCTTCCATTTCAGTGTCTCTTGGGTTTGTTCTCATTGCGCTGGAGGATTGAGACTGCCTCTTTCTGTTTTATTTTGTCATTTTCCTCTGGGATTCATGTGGCTAGTCAGGTAGCCTTCTAATGGATTGCAGTGTAACACTGCTCTGGGCAGAGTTTCAATCCTTTGATATCCACATAGCTAGCTGGGGTGCATCCCCAAACTATGGCTCAACCTTGTGCTCTGTGGTCTGTGAGGCTGGCTGGGTGTTCCTCTGATGTACTGCACTGGGTTGCTCTGGGATGCTGGGCTGTGCAGAGGTTGGATCCTCTTGATGCTATCAGGGACAGACTCCAGAAGTGTGTTTCTGGGGCCTAGAACTTGTTGTGTGGAATTGAGAACCTCTGGCACCCAGGTGGCTAGGAGGGATGCACCCCTAGTGTGTCACTAGGGCCTAGTCCCTGTTTGGGTGGAGTTCATAACCGCTAGGACCCAGGTGGTTAGGCGGAGCACAACACCAAGTGTGGCACTGCCTGGACCTTGCCTGGCTGGGAGGAGTTCAGAGCCTCTGGAGCATGCATCTAGCCAGAGTGCATCCCTGGTGTGTGGTGCAGGGGCCTTGCTACTTGCAGGGTGGAGTTCAGTGCGACTAGCTTGGCTGCACCTTGAATGGAGCTGGCGCCTTGTGCTCTGATGGGTGGAGCTGAAATTCTCCAAGACTCTTCATTGCTCTCTGATGGGTGGCTCTTTGGCTCTGGGCTGGGCTCAGTACCTCTGTGATCAGTGAGGCTGACCAGGCATTCCCCTGATGGATTGCGCTGAGACACTGGCTTGGCAGAGTTCAGATCCTCTGTGCAGCTGGTGAGGATGTACCCCTTGAGTGTGGTGTTAGGGCCTTATGCCTGGTTAGGTGGAGTTCAGAACCTCTGGGACTCAGGTGGCTAGGCAGAGCACAACTCTAAGTGTGACACTGCCTGGACCTTGCCTCTGGCTGGGCTAGATTATATTATTTATGTGTGTTTGTTTTCCTGCTTTCTTTTCCTAGCTGCAGTAATTGCCTTCAAGTCTTCTCACGCTATATGATGACTTCTGAAAATTCCCCATTTGGTGCAATTATTTTGTTTTATTTAGTTTTCTTTTCATTATGTTGGTTGTACTCATTACTAAGACTATCAGGAGTTTTTGATTTTTTTTATTTTAAAGCGAATAAAACAAAGGAGAACAGAACAAAGCAAATCAGAACAGAACAATGCAAGCAACACAGCACTTCAAACAAGACAACCAGATATCAACAGTAGCTACCATAATATCTCTTTTCTTTGAAATAGTTGAGCATACCTTCAAACACAATAAACATAACAAAATAGTATAAAACCATTCATTTTTCTTGATCCTGGCTATTCTTTCAGGAGTGAAATGGAATCTCAGTGTGGTTTTAATTTGCATTTCTCTAATGACCAATGAGGCTGAACATTTTGTCATGTATTTATTTGGATTTGTATTTTTTCATCTGAGAAGTGTGTATTCATCTCAGGTGTCCATTTCTGGATTGAGCCTTTGGGCCTGATTTTTTTTAATTCATTATATATTCTAGGCAAAAGTCCTTTGTTTGAGGGACAGTTGATTAAGATTTTTTCCCAATTCATGTGTTTCATCTGTTGGATATTTCTTTGGACATGCAAAAACTTTTTAATAAGAGAAAATCCCAGTTGTTGATTCTGGGAAGTATTTCCTGTGCACTTTGATTTTTGTTCATGAATTCTCTGCCTACCCCTATGTCTTCAAGATTTCTACCTACTTTGTCTTCCAGCAGAATTAGTGTTTCTGTTTTAATATTTACATCTTTCATCATTTTGTCTTTAGTTTAGTGCATGGTGATAGGCATGGTTCTAGTTTTAGGTTTTGGCATATAGAGAGCCAATGTTTCCAGCACCATTTATTAAAGAGACTATCTTTCTTCCAGTGAACGTTTTTGGCCCCTTTATTAAAGATAAGATGGCTGAATGTGTTTGTAGTTGTAGTTGTATCTTCTAACCTATTCCACTGATCTTCAGGTCTGTTTTTATTCCATACCATGTTGATTTTATTACAGTATTTTATAGTATAACTTCAAGTCAGGGATTGCGATGCCTCCTGCCTTGCCTTTGCTGCTTAGAATTGCCTTTGCTATTCTAGGTCTCTTCTGGTTCCAGATGAATTTTAGGAGTGATTTCTCTAGATCTATGATGTGTGTTAGTGGTATGTTCATTGGGATTGCATTGGATGTGTATAACAATTTTGGGACAATGGCCATTTTTACAATATTTATTCTTCCTATCCATGAACAAGGGATGTCTTTCCATTCTTTGAGGTTCTCTTCGATTTCTTTCTTCAGGGTATTATAATTTTCCCTGTACAACTGTTTTACATCTTTCATTAGATTAATTCCTAAGTATTTCATTTTTTTGGATGCTAGTGTGAAGGGTGGGGCTTCTCTTATTTCTCTCTCGGTGATTTTGTTGTTAGTGTATAAGGATGCTATTGATTTTTGAGTATTGACTTTTTATCCAGCTACTTTGCTGAATTTATTTATTATACCTAGGAGTCTTTCAATGGAGTTTTGGGGGTCTTCTATGTAGAGTATCATGTCATCTGCAAATGATGATAATTTAACTTCTTTTCCTATCCTTACTCCTTTTATTTCTCTCCTTTGTCTAATTGCTCTGGTTAGTATTTACAGCACTATAATAAAGAGGAGTGGTAATAATGGACATCCTTGTCTTGTGCCTGATTTTAGGGTAAAGGCTTTCAGTTTTTGGTCATTTAATATGATGCTGGCTGTTGGTTTGTCATAGATGGCTTTTATCATATTGAGGTAAAGACCACCTATTCCAAATTTCTGTAAGGTTCTTACCATGAATGAGTGTTGGACCTTATCAAAACTTTTTTCTGCATCTATAGAAATGATCACATAATTCTTATTTTTTGCTCTATTGATATGGTGGATTACTTTTATTGATTTACATAAGTTGAATCATCCCTGCATTCCTGGGCTGAATCCAAGTAGCTCATGGTGTATAATCTTCTCAATGATTTGCTTCACTGTGTTTGCTATATTTTATTGAGAATTTTTCCATCTATGTTCATTAGGGAGATTCTGTAGTTCTGTAGTCTTTAGTTCTCTTTTTCAGTTGAGTCTTTCTCAGGTTTTGGTTCTAGAGCAATATTTGCTTCCAGGAATGAGTTAGGAAGAATTGCTTCCCTTTCAATTTCATTGAAGAGTTTGAGGAATGTCATCATTAAGTCTTCTTTTTATTAATTTTTTTATTTAAAGAGAAACAAACATGTAAAGGGTACATGTCTATTTAAAGAGAAACAAAGCATGTAAAGGGTGGAGATAATACAGAATTTCAAAAAAAGATAATCTAAGAAATCACTAGTTGATAAGTTACACATTGTCCTCTTAGAAATAGTTGTTCAAGTTACAAAATCAAAGCCAACAAAGTAGATATTCAAACAGTGAGATTGTAAACAGCTATGCGTGCATGAGTCTGTACATGTATTTCTATTCTTTCTGTAATAGAGGGAAAAACAAAACAGAGCAGAGCAAAACAAAACAAATTCCTATAAAAACATGAAACCAAAAAGTCATCTAAAACCACAGTGATCTACAATATTACTGTGTTGTTTCTTATTATCTTCTTTAGAATTGTCTATATCATCAGGCATAATTGAATATAGCAGTATAATTGAATATAGCAGTACATAACAATATTAGTAAAAATAAAACATTGTAGACAGTATAAAACTTCAAAGGCAGGTAATAATCAAACCAGAGTGGATATTCTAGTGAATCTTGTCATCTTCAGTGCAGTTGCCTATACTCTCAGACTTGATACTATCAATCAT
>PVLA01018969.1:0-13287 GCA_004027455.1 Hydrochoerus hydrochaeris
ACTTCTGCTTCTGTAAGACTTATTGTGCAATGCAGATTTCCATGTTAAATAAAGTACTATAACTAGCAAATAAATTCTCATAATACTTTATGAAATGCAAATTTTAAACAGAAAGACAATATAAAAATGGAATATTTATATAATCCTACCCAATTTTAAGTGCTTTATACAACCTCTAGCAAACACTGCCTGCCGAGTTCACATACAGAATCGTTCCATTGTACCCTGGAAGGTAGTCCCAGCACCGTGTGTGACAACTCTCAGGATGAACACAGGAGACTAGAATGCCAGGACTCAAAGGAAAGCCCAGGTGGGAGGCCTCAGAGTTATCCCAAAATAAGGCATTCCGGGATAACATTTCAAGGGATTCTTTTCTGTAAATCCTAAGGCTAAACATCTTTTTTAAAATGCTTTTTTTACTTAGATCTCAAAATATCTTGAGAGAATATATATATATATATATATATATATATATATTCATGAAATGAGACACAATTTTGCTTTTCTGAATATGGTGTTTCCAGCATAAATTTTTAAGTAGGACAAGCAATGCATATGCAAAGTGGGTTGGAATCTAAACATATTTTCAACTAATTTAAAATACCATTTGGTCTTATGATTTATTAAGTAAAACTTTTTTTCAAAATTATAAATCTTTGGATAAAACTAGACCATAGAAATTAGTTTGCATGAAATAATAGTGTATTTAAAAGTATAAAAATAGTATGTGAAAAAAATAACTATGAAGATGAACAATTTTAAGTAATATAAATGGATTAAGGTTAAATATTTATTTGGACTTTTTTTTGTAAAAATATCTAAGTTTTGGCTAAGTATATCCCAATAAGGAGTGTGAACAGCATTTATGGGGTGATGCCGACTTTCTCAGTCATAGGAAATATAAGATCCAGCATGCAAAAAAAAAAAGCACAATTTTGAAAGTGTAAGTGAAAATGAAAAGAATTGTGAAGATTCCAGTAACTTCTTGATCTTATAACTTTGACCATCTGAGGATATAGTTGTCACTTTGTCTCCTATTACCAAAGTTACACATGTCATCTGTTATTGCTCCACAATAAAAACAAAACTAAGTAAATATCCCTATAAGGGAATTATATAATCTCTTTATCAAGCTATCCAAACAATCTAACCCACAAAAATGAGGCCTGTAATTTCTTAAGAGTCCAAAGAATGTCCTTACTTCAATGAAGATTTTAGATTTTCTTCAATGATATAAGGTTACTTCACTTCATTTTCATTGGAAACATGGCTATTGCATGACTCCACTGTTCTAGGAGTATCCTGTATGATTTTAAGCATTGTGCTGAGCTACAGAAATAGAGTATTGGCTAAGTACTCTTATTATGCTTAAATTAGCAATCCCTTTGCTTCAGACATTTTAACTGTTAAAAGTTTGCACACAGCACACTTTTCAATGCTATTAAGAAAAAATAAGGCTCTTTTTTCTTGAATCAGAACATGCTAATTATCTTATACATATTTTAAAGAAAAGTCATTACTTTTTTCAAATTCTGATGTTAAAATACTAATATAAAATTATCTAGACTCAAAATCCTTTTGAAATAAGTTTCTATTTTATTTCCATACTTGACCTTTTTCTAAATTCCCCCCAATAATTGTGAAAGATATATTTATGTGTAAAAATAATATTGATAAATTTATTTATGGCTTAAATGCTCTTTAGCCTAAGAAGTCACATACAGTTAGAGGAGAACTGAATAAATAAAACCAATAACCCACAATGAAAATGAACAATTCTAAGACAATCTACTGCTAAGAGTAATATTACCCTATAATTCAATAATTTAATTTAGGCATTTGATACACTACATGATAAATTATTACCCTTCATTTATTTACATGTTTACTCAAGGATACCTTCATCAATCAATATTTGATAAGTGCCCTTTCCCAGTCCTGGGGCGAAAAAAGCAATAGCTCCCAAGGCTCATGCTTGTGATTTAGTTTTCCTGATAATTTTCACTTTTTGAAAAATCTCTTATATCCATTCATTTCTATATATTTCCATCAACTCATCATACCCCAACCTACTATGATGTCTCATACAGACTATGACAAAAGCTTCCTAATAACTATAACTTTCAAATTCAAAGAGGATTGCCTTCTTCCAATCAGTTCTGCACAAGACAACTAATGAAGTCCATAAAATTTCCAAGTTTGTGTGGCTCTCCATTGTAAAAACTTTAAGATCTTATCACTCGTAGGATAGATCACAGTACTATACCTTTAGAGTCTCTCTTTTTCCTTGCTTCAGCCACTTTAGGCTTTCTCCCATTAGTTAAATTCATCAGGCTCAACTCTGCCATAGTACATTAACACAAACACTTCTACCCACTCAATTTAAGTAGTTTCAGTCTGTCACGCTACTCCCCACCTGAGATGTTGATTATGTCATAGACATGACTGGCTTACTTTTTTCTTCATAGCCTATGATCAGCATCAGATAGGTTTTACTATCTGTTTGTACATTTTATTTATTGGGAAATATGCTTCCTGAAAACAAGGACTATGAATTCCTTGATAGTCATTTTCTGTTGTAGTGTCTCTTAATGAGCATGATACTGGTGGTACATAAAAAGGACTCGGGAAATATTTGTTGAGAAATGTTCAAATAACTAAGAGCACATCACAAGCACTTAGTAGCTGGTCAAATCACTCATTTTCTTTAAATCACTAAAATGGAGAGTGTAAATAAA
Organism: Hydrochoerus hydrochaeris; assembly: GCA_004027455.1. Taxonomy (NCBI): domain Eukaryota; kingdom Metazoa; phylum Chordata; class Mammalia; order Rodentia; family Hydrochaeridae; genus Hydrochoerus; species Hydrochoerus hydrochaeris. Next base: position 2,739 of record PVLA01018969.1, read on the forward strand.
GTACTCAGTGCCTGTCAAACTACAAATGCCCAACAAAGGTTAACAATGAAGAAAATCATCACCATCAAGACCATTAGTCACTCTGAAAATCAGAACATTGGTCTGAAAGCTGGTCTTCATGAATATAGGCAGGTATAATAAAAACAGGAAATGGCACGCACATAAGAGCTTCTTACTAACTGAAGGTCGTTTGGTTTGGTTGAATATTTTGGCCACTCTGGATATATAAAGGTAAGTCTGCAATGAAGTCTGGGCTAGATGCTGATTATATTAATAAATTAAAGTGAAAGGCATCCTGAATTCAAGACATTCCAATTCAATTTTATGGCATTGAGAGAAGAGAGCAGAAAATAAAAAGAAAGAAGCCAAAATACTGTTCTTGGATCAGGCAAAAAAAAAAAAAAAAAAAAAGCTAAAAATACCAGTGACACACCCTTGTGGGGGTGTCCACTGGCTAAAACTTACTATGTAGATGGCCATATAATATTTCATTCGAGGTTATTTTAATCACTATTTCTTTTCCAAATCATTAATAGAAAGAGAAGTACTGCAACAACCTTGTTAGTATTTTGATAGAAATCAAAACAGTCAAGTATAATGCATTTCAGATGGCAAAAGGATATATAGGAACATTCAAGTCCACATGTCCAGCCTCTGCCCTCATCCCTTGGTCCCTTCTCACACACAGTGTCCCTTGACCACCATATGGGCCTTAGGATGTGCACATGACAGTGACCTGAGAAAGATAAACCAGAAAACATGGTCCATAAACCCCTGGGCCTTTGTGTAGGAAATTCTAGGTTTCAGGTTCAGCCACGTACCTGGAAGTACAATAAGGCTTCTGCAAATCCTTTCATGAGTCTTACAAGCTGTCTAACTTTGTGAAAGGTGGCTGATCAATTTTTACATTATAGAAAGCTCCAATCTTAGAGTAATTTAGAGAATGAGATACAGTCAAGTCGATAAATTCATTGTGTCTACTATAACCACAGTATATTATAAAGGCTCCATGAAGACAACATAAGGAAACTTAAACTTTGCCTGGGACATACATAGCAGGAAGCTTTTCTATTAAGGTCATGTGTCAGCATCAGTACAAATGACATTCATACAGTATTGTACTTTTTAAAAAAAACATCCAGTCCACAGACACTCGAAAGCATTCATGCATACATCTAAAATTCAGTAATAGGATGGACAGATTCATTTCAGATGGTGAGAACTTAAAACAACGATGATGGCCTCACTACTATAGTCATATCAATTTTAGTTAAAATTATTACACACATGCTATTATTTCTGCCATCTTGGATAGGAAATACTTCGAAAATATCATCCATAATTCTTGGTTATGGTATAAGAGAACACATATTGATAGAAGCAAGACCCACTGACAAAATGGGATCTGAATTTCTCCTTGTTTTCTGAACCTAACAATCTACCTTCTGCTAAGAAAATCAAATCCTATATATCTCATCTTTCAAAGATTGATGCAGCGCTAGCACTTACTCATAGTAAAACCATGTCCACAAGCATCTCAGCCTTTCCATGGCACCAGGCATGTGGTTTATAGAGTCTTGTGTTCAATTAATTCCCCCATGAAAAGCAGTTTGAGCTATTGTTTATTAATCACCAATATAATTCATACATCATTTACAATTATAACAAACCTGTCAAAAATCAAGTAAGGACCAAAGTAGATGGTATATATTGGGATGTAGAAAAAAATGTTCAGATGGGAATGGGAACAAAGTGGAGGGGGGAAAGAAGGAAAAAGGTAATAGAAAGAAAAAATGAAAACAAAGTTTTTGTAAATAAGGAAGAGGAAAGTGTTGAAAGGAGGGGAGGAGAATGAAAAAAAAGGATCAAGATATATTATGTACAAGTAGCAATTCCTTACAATAAATGTGATCATTATATATACCAAAAGTGTATCAATAAAATTAACTTTAAAAATAACTTTTAAAATAAAAATTAAATCAAAAGGCATCCAAAAATAAGTTAAATAAGACCACATATACATATTCATATGACATAAATGCTATTTATTAAGTAGGCATTCACATTATAATGAAAATATACCAGGCTAATTATATAAAAGAGTAAAGGATGTTGGAACATAAAAACTCTCTATGAAAATTTAGGTATAAATTTATTATTGAATAAATGAATGTACAGCTAGCTTGACATTGGCTTCCCATGTCACCTTTTCTTCACTAAGAATGATAAATTGTTATGTGCTGGATTTCCAACTATGTAAGTGCTGATACATGTATAGGAAAAAAAGTACACTCAACTTATCAAATTATTGGCTCTAAAAGTTCAGTTAGAACTTTAGTTTATTTTCACAGATGTGTCCTCTAAACTTTGGGTGTTAAGACTGTCCACAGACGCATGCTGAATCCACATGTAGCTGAACTATGGCAGCGTCATTTAAAGTATTGCTACTCACAAGAGAGTGCTGTGCAAATCCAACAGGCCAGGAATGGATCACTCCTCTGAGACCCACCTTCCTGAGATTTTCTGCTTGATCTTTTCCCATATCCTCCTTCCGGTTTTGGCTACACCATACCTAATAACTACTTTTTAAACACTACAAAGACCAAGGACAGTGCTGTAGGCTTGGGAGCAGTCTCTGGAAGCAGGAAACTGCCATTAGCAGCACACAAAGCTGGGAAGAGAATACCATTGGCCATAGCCATTGGCAAGGTGGGCATGAATAATGCCAGCTCCAGCAGAAATGGGCTCTGTCCAGCTGCTGCAGATAACTTCAAGATCGCAGTCATTCTTAAGTGAGGCATTTGTATTTTGAAACTCCCTATCTTGTTTCATGAGTGTAGCTATGAATGAGTAATCAGAGCAAGTGGCTGAAGTGTAATTTTATGTAGCACATAGTCCTTCCATCCTCAATCTGAACACCCCTCACATTGTTTTTCACAGCACAAGCCACCACCATCTCTTGATGGGAGCTCTGCTTCCAAATTCCTTAGTGGTCTCCCTTTTATTCTTGCCAATCCCACCTGTTCCATACACATATTCCACCCCACACATCATGTACAACTAGGCAATCTGGAAGAATTTTCTAAGACACAAATCTAATCATGACAAACCATGTTGGAGCACTCTGGTGGTTTTCAGTTATCCTTGGAATAAAATTCAAATCACCAAGTGGGAACTTCAACCCCTCCCCCATACACACACCTGCTGCCCCTGACTTTATTTCTTACTCCTTTATCTATTTAGGTTACACTCTTCTTGTAAATTCTTATTTCTGGGATGTATAAAATTACTGATCCCTCTACTGGAATGTTCTTCCTCACAGCTCATCCTCCTAGTTTTCTGCTCAAACATTACTTCTTTCCAATCATCCAATCTAAAATGCTCTTGCCCATCACTCTCTCACTCATTATTCTACTTTCTCTTCTCCAGAGCATTTAATAGCTGATACAATATTATTAGTCTATTTGGTCGTTCATTCCATAAAGGAACAATTTTGTCTGTCATTTCCTATTTTTTGACATGATTTAAAATAAACTACTCTTTTTTATATAAACAAGTTTATTTCTAGGGCAATTCTTATTCTCCCCTGCTCCCAACCATCCTCCACACACATAGCTGTAATAAAATGTTCACAGGTGCTGTTTAACTGCATGCAATTGTTTTCTATGTTAGAATCATGAGGGAAGCTCAGTAGCAGTAATTTTGTGAGAAGTTATCCTGAGTTTTTGCAGAGAGGAGGAGACAGCCAGCAACATGAGCTCGCCATGCTCTCAAGGGTTCTTTCTTCCCTACAGGGTACATAAGGCACTTATGATCTTCTAAAGTGCCTATTTCAAGCCCCACACTGCCAGGCAAGAAAGCCCTAAAGCTCTACTACAAAAACAGTAACTACCCCAGAGTCTCCAGAACCTTTGGTGGTAACATTCAGGAACAGATCAATGCTGAGATACTTGGAAATCAACCTCATAAACCCTTTGTAGGATGAGGATGCCTTGTATAACCCCTGGCATTACTGGGGTTGTGGGCCCATATTTGTGATTGTGAACACAGTTTCTGGAGCTTGGCAGCCTGGGTTCAATTTTCTGCTTTGCCATCATTGGCTGTGTGGCCCTGGGAAATTAGTTGTCCTCACCAGTATGAAGTATTCTGCAGTAGGAAGAACTGCATCCTGTAGAAATAACTTTTCAAAAGGTTAAATGTTGTGTTTTTGGTTGGTGTGTACTTATTTTTCTACTCTGAATAATGACAGTAGTAATAGTAACTATTCTACAGGTATAATATGGGTTAAATGGCTGGGAATTTAACTCAGCGGCATAAGCGCCTGCCTGGCAAGCGGGAGGTCATGAGTTTGATCCCTTGTGCCCCCCAAAAAGGGGTTAAATGAGTTAATTAATTAGCACAAAACACTAGCTATTACTATGATGATTTTCAGTAAAGTCTTTAGTGTGCCTGCAAATAACTGAGAAAGTTCCTGAGATTGACAATGTATTTAAATGTACACATGATCGTAGAAATCCATGAAGGAGTGTATATGTAGAATGTATCTCTAAGCAACTGAGCAGCAAAGAAAAGAAGATAATCTATTTATTGATTTGTACATATGTATATATATTTGTACATATATATATACACATGTGTATATATATATATAGAGAGAGAGAGAGAGAGAGAGACAGAGAGAGATCTCAGAGTTCCTCAAATTGTGATGATCTTTAAGATGAGAGCTTCTTACAGAATGACAGAGATGTCTAAGCCACCAGTGTAAGAAAGGAACCATTGGTAATCTTCATACTTAAATAATAGCCAATTCTACTTTTCCATGAGGTCAATGATGTAAAAATTTGAAAACAAGATTTTGAATAGCAAATTTGTTTTTGACACTTCCATAGGGCTTGAACTCCCTTAGTGCAGAAAACTGAACAGCAATCAACTAATTATCCAATATTTTTAACACACTATTGCACACTAAAGCACTTGAGAAATGGAAAGAATGGTAAGGCATGAAACTTTTCCTCCAAGAACTGACAAAATCACTTTATAATGCTTTCAGTATTAATCTAAGAAAGGGCTTTTACCTTGGAAGTGTATGCTCTTTATAGACAAATAAAATGGAAATAATCTCATCTGTGCATTGTTTTGCCATCACAGAGCATTTCTATGTATTGTCTGCAGGTTGTATTATAAATACTAAAAACATTAGCTAAGACCACAGATATTAAAATTTCCAAAGCATAGTTTAATTTCCATCCATGCCCTCCCAAATTTAGCCACATCACTTTATAGCACATTAAAGACTCTGTAAGACTAATACGAATTTTTCTGCACTTTCATAGCTATCACATTTTAATAAGCAATAAGTCACATTATTGACATCTAACATAAGACAGAGCACCACAACTATCATAATTCATGCTTTTACCAAGATATCAAACTCTAAAAGAATAAAATTTTTATAAACAATGGTCTGGGAGCCTCCTCAAAACCAGTGATGTGAACCCTTCAATTGAGATACATGTCATAGCAACAAGTACAAAATGCTTTGCTAACCCTGCCTCAATGCTATTAATTTCACTCTAAGACACTTTATTGCCTTAGGAATCTTCAACACATTATACAGGGAAAATCACTTTCACTTCACCAGTATCCTAAGGAAGTAAGTTTCTAACTCTTGACACCTAACATCACTTCTTCAGGTAAGCAAAACATGATGACGCTAATGACATAAACAGGAAAAGAAACTCAATGAAAAGAGTGTAAAATTAAAAATCTGTGAGGGGAAAAAAATGCTGCTTTAAATAAAAATTTCAAGCTAAATCTCCCTGAAACAGAACCAGTGGAATCTGGAAATCGTATATCGCAATAATTTCAATTCATTTCAAAGTAGAAACACTTGAGTAAGAAAATTGTGCCACTCTCAGTGTCTTACCTCATCATCTTTATACCAGGACAAGCTTTCTGCAGTGAGGACGAACCAGTACCCCTTCGAGCCTCCTTTCATGATGCCGATGTTGCTGATGGTCAGCCACCCCTTACGAATGACCTGCAAGAGAGCAGACACCAGCACAAGTGCTTAGTTTAACACGAGCCAGTGGACATGTAAGATCTTAGGCTATGTAAAGTTAAAAATAAGATTGCAATGAGAATGGCAATGCCCCCCATCCAAACCTCAACTTCTATTGAGCAATTCAAGAGAATTTATCTTCCAAAAGTGCAGGCGACCAGAGGGAAGTCTTTTCCATCAGTGAATAAAATAAAAAAATTTTGGACTCAGATGGAAGGAGCAAAGTGACTGAAACTGACAGGAATGAAATGAGACAGCCTAGCAGACTTGTGCCAGGCCTATTTATGGCATTGCCGCTACAATTAAAACATATTTAGTTCACTGGGTGAACAGTAGATTCTCCATGCATGCTGCCTCTTCTCTCTGTCCAGCCTACTGGCTCATTTGTCTGCCTGGTTTGCAGCTCATTAGGATTTACCGCAGGGACTGGACAGCAAATGGTGAAAAGCAGAAACTCTGGCCAATTAGCTCCTTGTTAACAGCCATGAATAGGGTTGATTGAGGGAGAAGGCTGAAATAATAAACTAAAATGAAAAGTGTGCGGTTTTTTAATGGTTTTGCTTTATCCATCTACTTCTGGTTATTATTTACTCTGCATACAACATGTAGCTTCTTCATATGAAAATCTTTAAACAGTTTCATAATTTGAACCATTAACAACTTGAACCATAGATTTGACAAAAGAGAAATTTAAGGATAAATGCATTCTCTCCTCACAGTTGGTGCAAAGTTACATTGTTTTTCATGTGGCATAGTTTACAACATCCTGGAGGCTAGATAATTTGTTGTCTAGAACCAGAAATGCAATTCTATATGGATATTTTCCTAGATGTCATCAGATACACAAGCTAAAATATTGTATTTTTTCTTCTGTGAGGAACCCGAAGTATAAATAAGATTAAGAGATAAATGTCAACAATTTCCTATAACAAATCCATTTGACATCTTAGAGATTCTGAAATGCAAAAAAAATTATTCATTGCATGACTGATTATCAGTTCCTAAAAAGAGATGAAAATGCTCTAATAATTGAATTTTATTTTTACATTGCTATTTTCTAGTTGAAGGAGGAAAGCCAGTCCTAAGGAAGTTATGAAATAAGCCAAGGTTCTCCTTGCTGATCTTCCAAACTTCTCACCGCACTCCTAGACCTAGGATCCATAACCCCTTGTTTCAGAAAATTCTCCCTTCCAGCTGTCTGTTGCATTTATAAATCTTCTTAGAGCACCTCTTTCAGACTAAAGCAGACTTCTCCACTGACCAAAATTACACCTTCTTGCTCTCTACTTCAGAAAAAAGAAAATAATACAACCCAGAGTATAATTTCTACCAGCTCTATTATAACCATTGGATGCTTTCTAAAAATGTAAATTCCTAAACCAGCTACTACTTTGAATGAGTTAGAATATGGAAGATAGGAATCTATGTCCACCATATTCCCAAGGTGATTCTTATTCCATATGGAAATTTTAAAATGCCTTCGTGTATATATCCAAAATCAGAATTTCATTTTCTTCAGAGCAAATGAACACATCTTGTCTTCAGTATAAAGAAATCATTTAAATTATTTCACACCAAGGTTATTACCATCCTTCCAGGACTTAAAAATAGCTTACTACTCATAATACTCAATAGAAGTATACTAATTAATGAATTTCATTTTATTAGTCATCTTTAGACATAGAAGAAATTTCCCAGATAGTTCACAAATTAGCAGAAGAAAATTACAATTTTGCATATTAATAGAGCAGCCTGGCTCTGTCAAGAGGAACCATGGATTTAGTTCATTTCTTCACACACTACCATATTTCAAAATGAAAATAGGATTTTGATGTCACAATTCATGCTTTCAACAATCTTACAATTTAGGGGGAAGGCAACCTCATAAAGACATAATTTCAACGTAATCATATAGTAAGAGATGTGTGCCAACACAGAGGCAGTCAACAAAACCCAAGACGTGGAATAGACTCATCTTGAGAAGATGATACCACAGAATATCCTGGAAGGGGAGTAGAATTAGTCAGATCAAGTAGTGTGTCTGCTTTCCACAGAGGAGGATAAATAATAACCAAGTAGGCCACAGTCACTTAGTGCAGAAAATGAAGATAAAGACATTGAGGCTGGAGAAAGAGGAGGGTGACACAGGAATGGATCCAGTTCAGTGAGACCATGAATTTCACTGATCCCAATCCCCAGGAAGTACCAAAAATCAGAGTCATATTCCTCATACATGTACATTCATTTTAAAATTCTATATGTGACTATTGTACTCATAAATGGTGTCTATTATACTAAAATACCTGGAAATAAATTTGGAAACATAGTAGGACAGTGAAATAAATAAACAACATTTTTAACATTCAAAAACTTTGTGGGGGATACAAATTGTGCTGCATTTATCATTTCATTACAAACCCCTTGGTGATACCAGCAGCAGAGCTGCTATTAATATATATATTAACAAATCTGAATTATTCTCTTAATTTCTATCTTCCTACATCCCCTTGGATATCAATGGGTCTTGCATATTCCCTGGGCTAGAGAAACTAGGTCCTATAAGCCACCATGATAATACAAGTGACAAATGCCCAATGTGTGAACTAACACCAGAACATACAAGGTTTTTAAAAATGAGGATACCAGAGAAATATGTAGTGAATAAAGTCATAGAACCTAACACATGAAGAGAAACGAGCTGGTGAAGGAAAAGACTCTAAAACTAGCAGAGAGGCTACCAGCTAAGAGAGAAACCCAGTTTCTGGGCCCCAGTGACTAGCTTCATTTGGTACCTATGATAGTAAGATAGGTACACTACAAATTTGAAAAATAATACAAAAAACTAAAATATTTGATTAATTCTTTAAAATAATTATTACATGTAAAACGTTACTATTTTGCATGGACTGTTAAAATCTATTTTTTAAAAGTAAATTCGCTTGCTTTATTTTTTATAGTGGTTACAAAAAATTTTTACATTACATATATGGACTCATTTTTATTGGACAGTGTGGTGTTTTAAAACAGCTGAAATTCTTAGATCTACCATCACCTAAAAATCAACCGTTCTAAAAATGCAAGTGAATAAAGGAGGAAGACCAAATTTGAGAAAGTGAGCATGCTGGTGATGAATTCAGCCAACATACGTTGAATGTGAGCTACTTGTAGGAAGTGTAAATGGAGGTGACTTGGCCTCGGAAGCAAAAGTGTAAGTTAGGACTGGAAGAATAGACTTTCAAGTCCTCAGAATATATAACCGTGCCAAGATAGCAGAGGGTCAAGCTGGAATTTAAGGAAATACAAGCATTTAAGAAGAAATCACAAAGGACTGAAAATACATATCAGAGATTACAAGCTGGCCGACTGAGTGGCGGCACTGTAAGAGAGCTTCTCTGAAGAAAAAATAAATAAAAACAACTCAGATGCCAGAATCTGGCAAAATGGAGAAAGCCAAACAAAAGGAGAGGAATTCTCACAACCCAGGAAGAAACTGAGGAAAAAGAAAAAGAAAAGAAGAAAAAGAAGCACGGACAGAGGGCTGGAACTGGGCAAGCCCCGATCACTGTACTGGCAAATCTTAAATTCAGGTGACTCACGATCGAGGTGAGATCCTGGCCCTGCAGAGAGCGGGGGTTGGTGAGCTCCAGACCCTCAGCTGGGGGAGGCCCTGAAACAGGGAGTGGAAAGAGCCAGTCGAGCTGCACCAACTTTGGTGAGTGACGGGAACTGGAATCCCCAAACCGGGAGGATTGGCTGGGCAACATTTTGGAGTTGGGCAGGGCGGGCTTGAATTGGGGCCCTAGGCAGTGTCTGCTGATGACTCCTAGTCCAAAGCAGATTGGCAGGATCTGCTCGGGCTGGGCCACGCCCCTGGTTGAAACCCAATAGCCAAGGACGAGGCTTTCCTGGGCCAGTGGCGAGACTTTCCTGGGCCAGCGGCATCCCCAGGGAACACACAAACCTGTTGAAGCATAAATTGGTTGACTGGCATAGGGGAGCCAGCTCTCAGCCTGCAACTCACAGATCCACTGCAGACTGAGGGGCGGTACTTCCCTAGCAAGTGCGCTGCAGACCTCCACCACCTACCCGTCTGAAGGGGGCCAAAAACATGACAAGACAGAGAAAGAGCAAAAGGTCCCCAACTGCGGAAACAGGGAAAGTGAGTTCAACAGAGGTAAATGCAGAGGAGGTTGAGAGCAGCAAACCTGTAATGTCAGAGACAACCTCATAGGAAATAAAAGAAATACATCCGTGACCTCATCATCAAATTTAAATCTGAAATTCTAACTCAGGTGAAGCAAGATATAAGAAGACTGATAAAAGAAGTCCTGGCAATCCTCAAGTAGACACAAATGAAAGAATAGAGGAACCCAGAGAAAGGAGAGAAGCCTTTGATGAAGAATATAAACAAAACCTAAAATATATGAAACAGATCCAAAGAGAATACCAGGAAATTAAAAACTCCATTGAAAGCTGGCAAAACCTTTT
>PVLA01018970.1:0-13267 GCA_004027455.1 Hydrochoerus hydrochaeris
TCTTCGTGGCGCTGCGGCTGTGCAGGCGGAGCGGGCCGGCCGCGCTGGGGGGCTGCCCGGCGCCCGAGGGCCCCTTTGCGGGCCACCTGCTGGACGTCAGCGGCACGGGCACCCTGGCCCACAGCTACCAGTATGAGGTGTGTCTCACTGGAGGTACTGGGACAGATGAGTTCAAATTCCTGAAGCCTTTTTTCCCCAACGTCCCACCCCACAGTGCTGGGGAAGAAACAGAAGGAAATGCTGCTGTCCGGAACAGCTTTGGGTTCCAGTAGAGGTCTGATTGCGACGCTGTGTTTCCTGCCATTTATTCCTAAATGACTCAGCTATAGAAGTTGAGTGTTAAGGAGAAATATTTCACCTTTAGGTATAGCTTTGATTTTTCTCTTGTAATGGATTTGTGCATTGAGTTTTACCTTGCGGTTTATAAAATTCAATTCTATTTTTTTAGTGTAATGCTAGGGATGAAACCTCTGGTGCAGTGTATTTGTGCTTTATAATTGAACTTTCCCTGGCTCAATTCTATTTTATTATCTTCCCAAATACATGCATGCTGTTGGATTTTCTGAGTTTTTTTTTCAGTTTGACAGGCATTTATTGTGAACCATCTTAATAAAATCAAATAATTATCTCTATTTTCTACATATTCCAAACATTTTGTTTCTTCACATGTGGTATATTTGATGCAAAACTGAAAATAAACAATCTTTCATGTAATTTTCTTTTTAATTGTTTTCATCAAATACATGTAACATCAAATATGATGTGATAAAATACACAAGAAAATGTGATAAAGTGCAATAATCTTGTAGGTACACATCTTAACTACCTGATCCTAATTGCTAAAATTTTTGAAGCACATTTTTAATTCAATTATAGTATGCATAAACTCATTACTATTTAGCTCAATGCAATTATTTGAAGTCAGCATACATGATACCAACAATGTGAAACAGCCAGTGAAATACAAGTTGCTCCTTATAATGATTATTATCCCAAATATCACAAACATGTTGACTTCCAATAAGTTTAGGTTTATGTTTGAGTTTATGTAAATGGAATAGTAGAATATCAACTGCTGGTGTTGCAGTTCCTTCCCTTGAGATTGTTTATGAAATTTATCCATAGTACTCCTTTTAGTTTTAATTTTTCATTCTCATTGCCGTATAGTTTACATTGAATGAGTTTGCCATAATTTATCTATTCTGAACATAGATATTTGGATTAATGGGAGGATTAAATCTTAGGAGTAATACCCCATGAACATTCTTGTACACACCTTTGGGAAGATATGTATGAAAGAAAATATTGATGAATATTTAAAATTTTATTTTGGTAAGGCAGATTGATGTGAATCCTGAGAATACTTCCCTTTCTCTTCCTATATGTTGTTTCCACTATCTAAGGCCATTCTGGAAGTTCGCCTTTGTGAGTGTTTTTATGGGATGAGATTTTAAAAAAGGTGAAAAAATATGCTTTCTGTGTCACCTCTGTAGAATAAAGTGAAAATACAAACATTAGAGTGTGTCCTTATCTACCTTATACACTGGATCTGGCACCATGTGACTTCTAACTCTTCTCCAAGGGAAAAAGGACCACACAGGGTAAACATTTGAATCACTACAGGTCATTAAGTCACCCATAATAGCACAATTGAAGGCCCTCTTGAGGGCGGAGTTCCAGAACTGCTTCAGAAAGTGGTGAGAATACCAAGATAAATTTGTTCAAAGCAAGCGAGTATTTTAGAGATAAAGAGCAACACATGTTTTACTGCAATAATTTTTAAAAATCATTTAAATGTTCACCATATTTTTATCACATCTCATATATGAATTTCTGTTTGGGGTATAATTTATGTGCCTTTAGTAAGTAGTAAGTACACTTTTAGTTATTCAAAAAAATTCCCAAAGCAGTCGTATGCACTCATACTGCTAATTAGTAATGTCTTAATATATAAAATCCTCCACATTCTTGCTGAAATATGATATGGTCTATTTTTTTTTCATTTAACCTATTGCCAGGTACCTTGAAACTCTTTAAATGCTCTTTTTACATTTATTTCTTTATTGCAATGGAGTAAGTTTGTAAGTGTTATGGGCTGATTTGTGTCCTAGCACCCAGATTCATATGTTGAAGCTTTAACCCTCACAATGTGACTGTATTTAAGCCTGGTGTGGTGCTACATGACTGTAATCCAAGTACCCCAGAGTCTGAGGCAGGAGGATTGCTGATTCAACAATATCCTGGACTACTAGTGAGTTTAAGGCCAACCAGAACTATATATCAAGACCCTATCTCAAAAAAATGACATTATTGTATTTAGAGATAGTTTTAAAGAGGTAGATATATTTAAATGATGTAGTTAGGGTAGCTCTAATCCAATATTACTGATCTTCCTAATAAAAGTTTAGATGAGACTAAGAGATATTATAGAGGTGTCACACAGATGATCACGTGAAAATACCAGAGGGAGGTGATATACCAGGTAAAAAGAAAGGTTTCAGAATAAATGCTTCCAATGACTTAATATTAAACTTATACCCTCCAGAGCTGTAGAAAATAAGTTGTTATGGCAACCCTACCAAACAACCCTAGCAAACCATAACAATACAATGTTGTTTATAAACTTTAGATAATCTCCTGTTATGATCGCTGAGTAACTAACACACTTAATGTAACTACAATTATCCATTCTTTCTGTCTAGCTATATGATTAATCTTAAGCCTTTTCCAATTAAACTGCAAATTTCATTTACTGTTCAATTAATAACAGTTAAATTTTGACTTTTAAAGGAATGGTATGAATAGCATTCTTATTATTCCTTTTGTATGTCTCTCTTACACTTTTTAGCTTTCCTCTGTTGAACCTCTACTTTTAAATGGTCAAATTTGATGACTTTTTTCAACCAAAGCTGTGTGTTTACATCTTCTCTACATTCATAAATAAGGATTCCTTATCTATAGAAATGTTTTAGAGGCTAAAAATAAATATTTAAAATTTACTTTTCTTGAAAATATAAATTATGAATGGCCCACAGCAAATGATCATCAGGCACACACTTTATTAAAACAAAGTTGTAAGCCAGTGCATGCTTAGAATTTAAGCTACTGAGGAGACTAAGGCAAGATGATCTGCTTGGGCAACAGAATGATATCCCACCTCAAAATAAAATTTTGAAAGGGGCTGGTGATGTAGTTTCATGGAAGAATATTCACCTAGTGTGTGTAAGGTACTAACTTTAATCCCCAGAACCACAGAAATACAAAGAAAGTTGGGTTTATCAATTCCTTGCAATTAAGGAGACTGCACACAATAGGAAACAGCAGGTCACTTTTCATACTCTTTATAGAAAAAAGGAGTTGTATTATTTGGGCTTATGTTAGGTGATTTGGGAGAGGGTGGAGGGAAGTACTGGTTAGCTCCATACTAGATACTTTCAGAAAGATTAATGATTGGTTAGTTTAGTGAATCTATTTAGGAAATGAAAAGAACAAAGTGAAATTAAACCTTGTAATGGTAAAGAAGCCATATTCTCTAAGACGTTCAAGGAAATGCATGTCCTTGGTTATTGTTTTGAACAATATTCTTGTTTTGTATCACAAAAGCATGAAATAATTTTATTTTGTTTTTGCTTAGTTGGGGTCACAAGTGTCTTTTCCAGTGCCACATTCAGTAGAAAAAGATCATAATCTGCCCATGAGTATCAGGGTATTTATTTACTGCTTCTCAGGGGCTAAGTCTCTCTCAAAATTTTGTTCACTGGAGAGTCATATTACTTAGCATAAGGACTATCTTTCTTGCCCTCTGGATCTGATTCTTGATTATCTTCTTCACGTGTACATGAAATATATAAATCATATCTATATGTAATATGTTTTGTATATTATGTAATTTGTCTCCCTTACTCTTTCAGATTTTAGAATTTTTCTTTTAGGTGACTTACATTTCATAATATTGTTGTGATCTTTTTCATTCATTTTGCCGGACAACCAATGTACTTATGTATTCTAAGAATTCATGCTTTTTAATGCCTGGAATCATTTTATGTAAACCATTATTCTCTTAATTGTACCCCTAACTTTATCTTGTTTGTTTTTCAAACTTGAGCTTGTCAGACATTTAATGTTCTTCCCTGCCATCCCACAGGAGGTATCTTTCCTTTTTTTGTCTTTTTGAAACAGAGTTTTGCTATGCAGTTTAGGCTGGCCTTGAACTCCTTTTGTGGTCCAGCCTGGCCTCGAACTCACAGAGATTCTCCTGCCTCACTCTCCTGAGGAATGTTCTTAATTATTTCTTTATGTGTCTTATATTACTGCCTTCTTTTACATTTGTGTCTTTTCTTCTCCAGAATCTCTAATCTTTTCTTTCTTTCCTGCTTTCTTCCCTCTTTTCTCTTTCTTTCTTTCTTTCTTTCTTTCTTTCTTTCTTTCTTTCTTTCCTTCTTCCTTTCCTCTTTCTTTCTTTCTTTCTTTCTTTCTTTCCTCTTTCTTTCTTTCTTTCTTTTCTTTCTTTCTTTCTTTCCTCCTTTCTTCCTTCCTTCCTTCTTTTCTTTCTTTCTTCCATTCTTTCTCTTTCTTTTCTTTTCTTTCTTTGTTTTGTACCAGGAATCAAACTCAGGACCTCGTGTTTGCCAGGTCTCATCTTATTTCTAATGAACTATTAATTTAATGGCATATTTAATCCCTATATTTCTTCATTGTTGATTTGGGCCTTTTCTGTGGTATCATTTGAGATTTTTTCTTAATTTATTATATTTCCTGTATTATCTATTTTTATAGTTTGGTTTTTTCTCTTTTTTATTTTTGTTTTGTGACATTTTTCTGGCTTTTTGGTGTCTGGCAGTCAATGGTTATCTGTTTTTATGTAAAGAAGAACAGGGTAGACAGTGTGAAGCAGATCCATTTTATGTATCTTCTCTTCTTTTGTATGACAGGGTGGTCTCCACACAAGTTTCTATCCCATGTGGAAATTCTTATAGGGTGCTCTATATGAGGCAGTGCAATGCAAGGTTTATAAAATGTCAGACTTTACCATAGGGTGTGCTGTCATGAGTGTGCAAGAATCCCTTTTCAAGATGTTTCCCTACAAATTCTAGAATGCAAGAGCCTTTTCCTGGGATTCCAAATATCCACCAAATATTCTGGTGTTCTCCAAAATATTCTTTTGAATCTTGAGAAATGATACATAAGATTTTTGAAGGAAGGTCTTGAGGAAGAATACTATTAAACATTATTATGTATTATATAATGTATTATTATTATTATATTCTTTGTATGCATATACTAGGCTATTTTAAAAGTTCTTTACACATCTCTTATTCAATCCTTAAAATCAGTATTCCCATTTTAGAAATAAACAAACTGGGATACACTCAGTTAAAGCAATTTGGCCAAAGTTCTGAATTTGTCAATTCAGGCTGCTATAAATAAGTACCCTAGAGTGAGTGGCTTATAAACAACAAAAATTTATAATTTATAGTTATGGAGACTGGAAATCTGAGATCAGGGTATCAACATGGTCATGTATTGGTGAGGGTGCACTTCCAGGGTATGCATTGCTGACTTCTCATTATATCCTCCCATAGCAGAACAAGAGTAAGAAAGCTTTATGTGACCCTCTTTACATATAAAGGCAGCAGTTTCATTCTTGACAGGTCTATACTCATGACTTAATTACCTCCTAAAGGCCGTACTCCTAGTATCATCTCATTGGGTATTAGGATTTCAACTGCAGCCTAGCTAGTAATTGGTAAAATCTAAATCCAGATAAATTGACTACAGAGAAGTTGCTTTTTTCTTTTTGCTTTTTAATTTTCTATTTTGTAATCTATTAAAGGTTCAGAAAGTATATATAATGTATATATACAATTCAAAATAAATAATAGCAAAATGAGCACCCATGCACCTGTGTAAGAATTAAAATAATGGCAAGACTTAATCCCTGTTTGCTACCATTATAGTGTCTTTCATTCACATAAAAAATCCTGTATTCTGAATTTTAAATAGTTATATGTTCTTCATAGTTGCATAAGCTATGCTTATGTTCTTAAATAATATTCTGTTTAGTTTTGTATGCTTGGATCACCTGTGACCTTGCTTTTTTCAATAATTATAGTATTTATTTGTTATGCAAATTCATTGCTCTATAATATTACACCATTCTATAATATTCCATTGTATAAATACACTTTTACCTTTAAATTTGCTATTGATAGACTTTATAATTGATCTGAAGCTTGTCACTATGAATAATGGTGTTATAATCATTCTTGAACTTATCTCTTCATTCACTTGAACAGGAATTTCCTAATGGAGTATTTCAGTACTACCAGTAACAGGGCAGATATTGAAATGAATAGAATAGACAGTTAATAGATACCAACAGCAAGATGATAGGAGTGTTAGAATTATCTGACAAGGATTTTTAAAGGCTTCAAAAATGCACCAACAAGCAATTATAAACATAGTTGAAACAAATAAAAATAAAGTTTTACCAAAGAACTATGAAGTCTCAGCAAAAAGAAGATATAAACATCAATAGAAATTTTACATCACATTATATTTAATGTATAGTAATTGAAAAAATCACTCAATAGATGGATTCAACACTAAAATGAAGGCAACTAAAAGACAGAACTGTAGAAATTACCTAATCTGAACAACAAGGAGAAATTTTCAAAGAAATTAACAGATCCTAAGAGCCTGTAGGAAATAACAAAATATCTAATATTTGTGTCATTTAAGTCTCAGGAGGAGAGGAAAAAGGGTGTGAAACTAAAAGGAAATAATAGCTGAAAATTGGTTGTTATGGTTTGTATTTCAGTTTCCCCTCAAAGCTTTATTCAGTAGTGGAAGTTGCTGAATCTAGCATTTGTGATTGGTTTGTTGTCTAGAGCTGGGATTGGCAGTGTGAGTGTGGCATCCGCCCACAGACAGGTAGTCAGCATACAATAGAAAGGAGGGAAAGAAGCATACTTTTCCTTTTTGCCCTTTTTGCCTTTGTTGCTTGTGGCTGCCATAAACTGTTACCTCTTAGCCATGCCACCCTGTCTTGGAACCAGCTGAGTATGGACTGAAACTTTCACGAACTGTAAGCTAAATAAAGCTTTCCCTCCCTCATTTGGGCACTTTGTCTCAGTTACAGAGGAAAAGTAACGAAGACACTGGTAGACATAAACTAAAAGAATCAAAGAACCAAATATATCAAGGAAACCCTCCCCCAAAAAATCTACCCTGAGAGGCACCATAGTCAAATGTCTTAAAATTAAAACCAAAGGAAATATCCTGAATATAGAAAGAAATGACCTCTTAAGTACAAGACAATAACAACTTGAATAACAGATAGATTTTTCATCAAAGCTCTGGAGGCTAGAAAGTTGCACAACATTTTTCATGCTAAAAGAGCTGTCAATCCATGATCCTATGTCTAGTGAAAATATTCTCCAGGGAAAAAAATCTGTTATCAAAAGGAACAGCTAAAGGAAGACCTTCAAACAGAAAACAATTAAAAACAAAAAGAAACTTAAGATAATAAAAGAAGAAAAACAGAATGAACACATGGATAAATAAAATGGACTCTCAACTCTTGGATTTTAAAAAATGTATATGGTTGAATACAAAATTATAACACTGAAAGGAAATAATAGCTGAGTAGTTCTAAATATATAGAGAGGAAATATTTAATACAATTATAAGAGAGGATAAAGGGAGGTAGGTTTTCCTCATTTTATAACAACTAGTAAGATGATGACGTTAGAAAACTGTAAGACTTCGATACAGATACAAACTACTTAGAGCAGCCATTAAAATGTACTCAAAGTGATAAATTGAAAATACAGTACTCCCAAGATGGCAGATCAATAGGCAGCATGTTAGAGAGCCTCTCTGAGAAAAACAACTCAGATGCTGGAATCTAACACCATGGAGAAGATCAGACAAAAGGAGAGGATTCTCACGACCTAGGAAAAAACTGAGGAAAAAGAAAAAAAAAGTGCAAACGGAGGTCTGGAACTGGTCCCATGCTGTGCTGGGTGGAGAGCTGGAGCTGGACATGCTCCCATCAACCTGGTCCCACACTGTACTGGGTGTGTCTTGGAGTCCAGAAACTCATGATTGAGTTGAGGTCTAGATCCTGCTGAGATCAGCGGGAGGAGGCACTGAAATGGAGCAGAACTGGCAAGACAGCTGCATTGACTCGTAAGTGCTAGGAACTGGGTCTTGTAAAAGGGGTGGCTGGCTTGACATATTGGAGTTGGGCAGGACAGGCAACCAAAGCAGCTTCAGTTGGCTGCTCCTGGCCCAAAGCAGAATGTGGGATTTGCTTGGGCTGGGCCATACCCCTGGTCAGGATCCAATAGCCAGGGATGAAACTTTCCCAAACCTGTGACATCTGCAGGGCACAAACTAACGTGCTGAAGGCACTGGTTGAGGCTTAGAAGGGAGGGGCTGGCCCACATTGCCCCTGTGTGCACCTCACAGATCAACAGCAAACTGGAGAGAGCAGCAATCCCCTAGCCAGTACACTTCAGAAAAACTGTAAGCAATATGGAAAGGACCTGAGACCTCCACCATTCACCTGTCTGAAAGAAACCAGAAACATGACAAGACAAAGAAACAACAAAAAGTCTCCAGCTGCTGATCCAGGGAAAATAAGTCCAGGAGAGCTAAATACAGAAGAGATCGAGGGCAGCGAAGATGCAATATCAGACAGCCTCAACGGAAATAAAGAAATACCTCCATGACCTCATTGACAAATTTAAATCTGAAATTCTAACTCAAGTGAAGAAAGATATAAGATTAATAAAAGAAATACTAAGCACCTCTCAAGAAGACACAGATGAAAGAATGGAGGAACCCAGAAAAAGAAGAGAAACCTTTGATGAAGAATATAAACACAATCTAGAATACATGAAACAGACCCAAAGAGAATACCAGGAAATTAAAAACTCCGTTGAAAGCTGGCAAAAATTCTTGACTGAAACTAGAGACAGACTTTCAAAACTGGAAAATAGATTCGCAATGTATGATTATGAAAGAAAATATCTCTTAAAAATAACAAGGAACCAGGAAGTAACAATACAAAGGCTAGAAGATGACAAGAGTATCTATAAAGAATAATAAATGTAAGTGAAGAAGCAGTGACAAATACAAAAGATATAAAAAGGCTATTCACAGAAATAATTAAGGAAAATTTCCCAAGCACAGGTATAGGAAGTGATATTCAGATATATGAGGCATACAGAACTCCAACCAGCTACAACCAAAACAGATCTACACCCAGACATATAATAATCAGGATCCCAGAAATCCATCACAAGAACAGAATATTAAAAGTGGTCAGAGAAAAGAAACAGATCACATATAAAAGAAAACACATCAAAATCACAACAGACTTCTCGACACAAACTGTCAAATCAAGAAGAGCTTGGAGTGAAGTAGTCCAAGCCCTGAAAGAAAATAACCTCCAATCCAGATTGATGCACCCTGCAAAACTATCACTCAAAATTAATGGAGAAACAAGATGTTTCCATGACAAAAAGGAACTGGGGGAGTTTGTGACCACCAATCCAATCCTACAAAAAATACTGAAGCATTTTCTAGGGAGAGAGAAGAAAATCACCAGGATTCCAGGAACAATGGCAGAAAGGCCTCAATGAACAGGGCAGACAGTGGAATGAAGGAGAAAACTAAGCAACAATGATAGAAAAATAGCATTTGCAGAGATGAGGTAGAGAAAATTGGCTATAGTTTGATTTTATTCTGTTCCAGTCTGTCTACTCATATTAGATTTGAAAGCACAGACAGCTACCCCAACAATAGCAGTATATACTACGTTAAATATCCTTAATTCCCTGTTAACTTAAACTGAAGCCCTGTATTACTTACACTGTCTTACTATGACTGATCTTATTTAAATCTGGTTTTGTCTTGACTGATTTTATTCAAATCTGATATGCTTGATAGCATCAAGTCTGAGAGTAGAGGCAACTATTCTGAAGATGACAAGATTCAACATGATACCCACTCTGGTTGGCATATTTTGCATGGAATATTTTGTTTTAGTATTATGCATTTACCCAAGTTTTTCAGAATGTTTTGACATTCAGTTTTTATCTGAATAATTTATCTGAGCAGGAACTAGTGAGGTAGGAATATATATAACCATAATTTTAAAACACTGAATTCTACAGTCTTTGCATAAATTAAGTCACCATTTCACATCGCCTTATTTGGCATGCATTTGTAAGACCAAGTGTCCTCCTTGCTGTGAGAGGATGGTGGAGTTGTTTGTGAATATTCTTAGGCAACTATTCATGTTTTTGACAATAGGGTGATATATTTGGTCTTTAACATAATTTGACCATACCAAAAAAAGATAATTTGACTGAAAACTATACTTCCTAGCTAGGTGTGGCACATGCTTTTAATTCTAGCACTTGGGGGGCTGAGGCAAGAGAATCTCGGTGACTCTAGCCTGGGCTAGAGTCAGTTCAAGACTAGCCTACAGTACAATGTGAGACTCTGTCTCAAAAAAATGAAAACTATATGACCTAGGGTAAAAATTAATATTATTGTGGGGGTTTTGTATATTGTGGTACTTTAATTTCCAAAAATAAAAGTTACATGGAACAAAAAAAAGAAAAAATGCACAAGCCTCTTGAAATCATGGAAAATTCTATTTAGAAATCATGTGAAATCCTTAAATGCTTATGATAAATAAATGATTGTTCCTAATCCCTCTTTTATTTGTTTTGATGTTTCTATTATAATTACCACCAGACTTCAATTTTCCTTCCACTAGCCCACTGTTCCCTTAACCATGCAGATGTAACCAAATAATAAAGTAAAGCTATTGTTCATGCCTTGAGTCATGTAATTTTAAAATGTGTTGTTTATTTTACCATTATGTTTCTAAACAACTTCTCTTTTGTATAATTTGTTGATTATTATTGGGACAGTTAAATAGCATACCCCTGGAACTCAAAATATGCACTGCTCATCAGAGACAAATCACACTGAAAGAATCAGTTTATTATAGGAAGTTTACATTATATGAAAGAGTGAATCTTAAGCATTAGTATGTATGAAAATCATTGATAAAACTGTTGTATAGATTCTCCCTTAGCATTATAGGCAATTTGGCTCAAGGTCTAGAAAGAATCCAGGAACTGATTTAGAAACAAAAACAAAACTAGACACACACAAAAAGAAGACTCCTAAACAATTCTTTATACATGTAGTTCACACATTCAGTTTGAGAAACATCGACTGTACCTGAAAGTCTTTATAAACTCAGATTTCAGAAATGGTATTAACATGGAAACACCTCATGAAGTTATTAATTTGAACGCATGGTGACAGTGCAAGCCAAGAGAATGAATAAATGCTATGCAGATCCACTGGACTCCATTTTGCCCAGAAGCAGGAGTGAGAATACAGAAGACATTTACTGCTAAAGATAACATAGAAGTATTCCAGAAGGCAGTAATTGCCAGAGAAATTATAAAAGCGAATTTAAAACTCACATATGGAAGGGTCAACAGTAGATCTGGTGCGTGGGAGCTGAAAAGGATTTCCCTTCCTGCATCAGTCATAACAATAGAGATGATGCCAACAAAAATACAGCACAGGAAAAGGCAAGTGGCTATTTTCATTATATTGATATTTTTGTGGGAGAGGGATGCAGAATCCATTCAGTATTCCATAGTGGAGACAGAAAGTGGCACGTTTGTAGCCAACTTGACAAAGGATCTGGGACTTAGGGTGGGAGAGCTGGCTGAGCGGGGAGCCCGGGTTGTTTTCAAGAGGAAGAGACAGCATTTGCAGCTTGATTCAGAGACTCTCGATTTGCGGCTGCTAAATGAAAATCTGGACCAGGAGGAGCTATGCGGCTCCACTGAGCCCTGCGTGCTGCCTTTCCAGGTGTTACTAGAAAAGCCTTTGCAGTTTTTTCAGGCTGCCTTGCAAGTCACAGATATAAATGATCAAGCCCGAAGTTCCCTGCCAGAGAAATGGTCCTTAAAATATCAGAAATTACTCCACCAGGAAAAATATTTCCTTTGAAAATGGCACAGGATTTAGACGTCGGCAGCAACAGCCTTCACAGCTATGCAATCAGCTCCAATCTTCACTTCCGCGTTCGCACCCATTGTCGCAGCGAGGGCAGGAAGTTCCCGGAGCTGGTGCTGGATAAAGCATTAGACCGCGAGGGGCGGCCCAAACTCAGAATAACCATCGTAGCGCTGGATGGCGGGGCTCCTCCTCGGACAGGGACCGCAGAGATTCAGATACTGGTTTTAGACATCAATGACAACGCCCCCGAATTTGCTCATCAGCTTTATGAGGCAAAGGTGCCTGGAAACAGCCCTCTTGGATTTCTGGTTATTACTGTCTCAGCGGTCGATTTAGATGACGGGTCCTTTGGGAAGGTATCTTGTGCACTATTTCAAGACGATGAGGTTAAGCAACCCTTTGAAATAAACGCACTCACTGAAGACATACGACTGAGAAAAACTTTGGATTTTGAGGAATTTCAGTCTTATCACTTGGATATTGAGGCCACTGATGGCTGCGGATTAACAGGAAAATGCTCTTTAATCGTTCAGGTCCTGGACGTCAATGACAATGTCCCTGAACGGACTATGTCCTCCCTCTTTAGCCCCATCCCTGAAAACTTGCCAGGGATCATAGTGGCGGTTTTCAGTGTTTCAGATAGAGACTCCGGACATAATCAACAGGTTACTTGTTCCATAGATGACAATATCCCTTTTCTTCTAAAGCCATCTGTGGAGAATTTCGACACTCTGGTAACAGATGGGGCGCTGGACAGAGAGACTAGAGCTCAGTACAACATCACCATCACCATCACCGACTGGGGGACACCTAGACTGAAAAGCCAGCACAACATTACCGTGCTGGTCTCCGACGTCAACGACAACGCCCCCACCTTCCCTCAAACCTCCTACACCCTCTCGGTCCCCGAGAACAACAGCCCCGCCCTGCACATAGGAAGCATCAGCGCCACGGACGCAGACGCGGGCGCCAACGCCCAGCTCAGCTACTCGCTGCTGTCGCCGCCCCGCGACCCGCTGCCGGGCCTCGCCTCGCTCGTGTCCATCAACGCGGACACCGGCCAGCTGTTCGCGCTGCGGGCGCTGGACTACGAGGCCCTGCGCGCCTTCGAGTTCCGCGTGCGCGCCACCGACCGCGGCTCGCCCCCGCTCAGCAGCGAGGCGCGGGTGCGCGTGCGCGTGCTGGACGCCAACGACAA